>WNWK01027217.1:0-26521 GCA_009830355.1 Cherax destructor
TTTTATCTAAAAAAAGTTTTCAGAAAATCCTTGAATCTTAATCGTCAAAAATGCAATAAAATCAAGTTTTATATACATTTTAATATTTATTAATTATTTATATATTTTAAAATCCCATTAAAAATCTATAAAAATAAATTTTTAGAAATTTCATTTATTTCGAAAAATACATGAAACATTAAAAGCTCAGAAAATGTGCTAAAATCGTATTTTATTCATTCGACGTTTTAGAGCGGGTTTTAGTGCTTTTTGGCAAAACTCATTTTTAGCTAAAATACTTAGATTTTCACACTTTTAAATAAATTTCTACTGAATTGAAATTTATGGGAAAAGTAAAGCAAAATTTTATGATTTTCTTTTAGGAAGCTTACTCATAGGTATATTTTATCTAAAAAAATAGTTTTCAGAAAATCCTTGAAAATGCCTTGAATCATCAAAGCAATAAAATACCGTTTTATAGCATTTTCAATATTTATAAATTATTTACATATTTTAAAAAAACCCATTAAAATCTATAAAATCGACATTAATTTAGAATATTTCATATTATTTTCCAAAATACATGAAATTTTAAAAAACTCAGAAAAATGTGCTAAAATCGTATTTTTTGCATATTTCGACGTTTTTTGGGGGTTTTATGCTTTTTTGGGAAAACTCATTTTTTAGCTAAAATACAGATTTTCCCCTTTTAAAAAATTTTACTGAATTGTTTTTGGGGAAAAAGAAAAATTTTTTGATTTTTTTTTGGGAAAAATTTCTCACAGGTATATTTTATCTAAAAAAAAATTTTCAGAAAACTGAAAAAACCGAATGCAAAAATGCAATAAATGTTTTTTAGCATTTTTAATATTTTTTAATTATTTAAAATTTTTAAAAAACCCATTATTTTCGAAAAATACATGAAACATTAAAAATGGAAAATTTTCAAAAAACGTATTTTTGCATATTTTAGTTTTAACGGGTTTGAGTGCTTTTCTGGGAAAACTCATTTTTTTCAATTTTTACACTTTTAAATGAATTTCTACTGCAATTGAAATTTTGGGAAAAGTCAAAAAAATGATTTCCTTTTAGGAAGCTTATTATAGGTATATTTTATCTAAAAAAAAAGTTTTCCGAAAATCTGAAAATCCGAAACGTCAAAATGCAATAAAATAACGTTTTTTACATTTTTAATATTTAAAAATTATTTACATATTTTTAAAAAAACCCATTAAAAACTATAAAAACAAATTTTTTAAAAATATTTCTTTTTTTTCGAAAAATACATGAAACATAAAAAAACTCAGAAAAATGTGCTAAAATCGTATTTTTGCATATTTTGACGTTTTTAAGGGGTTTTAGTGCTTTTCTGGCAAAAATCATTTTTAGCTAAAAAACTTACATTTTCCCTTTTAAAAGAAATTTTTCCCGCAATTAAATTTATGGGAAAAAATTTGAAAATTTTATGATTTTTTTTTAGGGAAAATTATCCCGGTATATTTTATCTAAAAAAAAGTTTTTTCAGAAAACCCTTTAAAATGCCGAAACTCAAAAAAAAGCAATAAAATCAATTTATAGATTTTTTATTAATTATTTATATATTTTAAAAAAAAACCCTTAAAAAACTATAAAAATCAATATTTTTTAGAATATTTCATATTTTCGAAAAATACGCAAAAAAAGGAAAAAAGTGCTAAAATCGTATTTTTGCATATTTCGACGTTTTAGAGCGGGTTTTAGTGCTTTTCTAAAACTCATTTTCAGCAAAATACTTAGATTTTTACACTTTTAAATAGAATTTCTGCAATTGAAATTTTTTGGGAAAAATAACAAAATTTTATGATTTTCTTTAAGGGAAAATTACTCACAGGTATATTTTTTAAAAAAATAGTTTTCAGACAATCCTTGTGCCAAAACGTCAAAAATTTGAAATTTATTAATTATTTACATATTTTTAAAAAATCCATTGAAAATTATAAAAATCAAATTTTTATAGAATATTTCATATTATTTTGAAAAATACATGAAACATTAAAAATCTCAGAAAAATTTTAAAAACCCTTTTATATATTTTGACGTTTTAAAGGGGGTTTTTCTGACAAAATCATTTTTTGTAAAATACTTAGATTTCCCCCTTTTAAATAAATTTTACTGCAATTAAATTTATGGGAAAAGTAAACAAAATTTTATGATTTTCTTTAGGAAACTTACTCCTAAATTTTTCAAAAATAGTTTTCAGAAAATCCTTAAAAACCTTTTAAAACGTCAAAAAATTCAATAAAATCAAGTTTTATAGCATTTTTTAATATTTATTAATTATTTACATATTTTTAAAATCCAATTATTTTCAAAAACATGAAACTTAAAAACCAGAAAAAAGTGCAAATCATTTTATTGTATTTCATTTTGGGTTTGATGCTTTTTTCAAAACTATTTTTTTAGCTAAAATCTTGATTTTTCCCTTTTTAAAAGTTTCTTAAAAGAAATTTATGGGAAAAATGCAAAATTTTTTTGATTTCCTTTAGGAAGCTTACTTATAGGTATATTTATTTAAAAAAAAGTTTTCCGAAAACCTTGAAAATGCCTTGAATCGTCAAAAAAAGCAATAAAATAACGTTTTTTAGCAATTTTTAATATTTATTAATTATTAAAATTTTAAAAAAAAACTCAATAAAAAACAATATTTTTTTAGAATATTTCATATTATTTTTGAAAAACATGAAACATTAAAAAAACTCAAAAAATGTGCTAAAATCGTATTTAATGGATATTTGACGTTTTTAAGTTTGATGCTTTTCTGACAAAAACCCTTTTTTTTCTAAAAAACTTACATTTCCCCTTTTAAAAGAATTTCTCTGAATTTTTGGGAAAAGGCAAAATTTTTATTTTCTTTTAGGAACTTACTTTAGGATATTTTATCTAAAAAAAGTTTTTTAAAAAACCCTGAAAAACCTTAAATCGTCAAAAAAAAATAAAATCAAGTTTTATAGCATTTTTTAATATATATTAATTATTTAATTTTTAAAAAATTATTAAAAATCTATAAAAAACAAAATTTTTTTAGAATATTTCATATTATTTTCGAAATATACATGAAACATTAAAAAACTCAGAAAAAGGGAAAACGTATTTTATTGCATATTTCGACGTTTTAGAGCGGGTTTTGGGGCTTTCGGCAAAAATCACTTTTAAATAAAAATTTTGATTTTAAATTTTAAATAAATTTTACCCAAATTTAAATTTATGGGAAAATCTTTTTTGATTTTCTTTTTTAAAAATTACTCCATGTATATTTTATCTAAAAAAAAAGTTTTTTAGAAAATTCTTTAAAATGCCTTGAATGTCAAAAAAAAATAAAATCAAGTTTTATAGCATTTTTTTTTATTTTTAAATTATTTAAAATTTTAAAAAAAAACCATAAAAATCTATAAAAATCAATATTTTTATAGAAAATTTCAAATTTTTTTCGAAAAATACATGAAACATTAAAAAGCTCAGAAAAAAGTGCTAAAAACGATTTTTTGCATATTTCGACGTTTTTGAGCGGGTTTTAGTGCTTTTCTGGCAAAACTTTTTCAGCTAAATACTTAGATTTTCAAATTTAAATAAATTTCTGCAATTTAAATTTATGGAAAAATAAGCAAAATTTTATGATTTTCTTTTAGGAAGCTTTTTATAGGTATATTTTATCTAAAAAAATAGTTTTCACAAAATCCTTGAAAATCCTTAAATCGTCAAAAAACAATAAAAAAATTTTTTTAGCATTTTTCAAATTTTTTATTTAAAATTTTTAAAAAAACCTATTAAAAAACTATAAAAAACAACATTAATTTTGGGAAAATTTATATTATTTTCCAAAAAACAGAAACATTAAAAAACTCAGAAAATTGCAAAATTTTTTATTGCATATTTCGACGTTTTAACGGTTTAAGTGTTTTTTTGGAAAAATCATTTTCAGCTAAAATACTTAGATTTTCTAACTTTTAAATAGAATTTCTACGAAATTGAAAATTTTTGGGAAAAAGGAAAATTTTTTTTATTTTGTTTTTGGAATTACTCATAGGTATATTTTATCTAAAAAATGTTTTTCGAAAATCCTTTAAAAAACATTGAATCGAAAAATGCAATAAAATAAGTTTTATAGCATTTTTTTTAAAATTTTTAAAATTTTTAAATTTTTAAAAATACCATTAAAAATCCATAAAAATCAATATTTTTATAGAATTTTCATATTATTTTCGAAATATACATGAAACATTAAAAAACTCAGAAAAAAGTGCTAAAAACGTATTTTTTGCATATTTCGACGTTTTTGAGCGGGTTTTAGTGCTTTTCGGCAAAAATCACTTTTCAACTAAAATTTTAGATTTTCACCTTTTAAATAAATTTCTTGCAATTGAAATTTATGGGAAAAGTAAAAAAAATTTTTTGATTTTCTTTTGGGAAAATTATCCCTGATATTTTATCTAAAAAAAAAGTTTTCAGAAATTTTAAAATGCCTTAATGTCAAAAAAAGCAAAAAATCAAGTTTTTTAGCATTTTTTTTAAAATTTTTTAAAATTTTTTACATATTTTAAAAAAAACCTATAAAAATCTATAAAAAACAATATTTTTTTAGAATATTTTAAAAATTTTCGAAAATCTAAAATTAAAAAACTCGAAAAATTGTAAAAATCGTATTTTTTTCATATTTCGATTTAGGGGCGGGTTTGGTGCTTTTCTGGCAAAACTCATTTTTTAGCTAAAATACTTAGATTTTCAAAATTTTTTAAAAAGAATTTTCTGAATTTAAATTTATGGGAAAAGTAAGCAAAATTTTATGATTTTCTTTTGGGAAACTTTTTTTTATATATTTTATCTAAAAATATAGTTTTTAAAAACCTTGAAAATGCCTTAAATCGTCAAAAAACAATAAAATCAAGTTTTATAGCATTTTTTTAATATATATTAATTATTTACATATTTTAAAAAAACTCATTAAAAAACTATAAAAAACGACTTTAATTTAGAATATTTCATATTATTTTCCAAAAAAACATGAAATTTTAAAAAGCTCAGAAAAATGTGCAAAATCGTATTTTTTTGTATTTCGACTTTTTAACATTTTTTCAAAACCATTTTTTAAAAAAACTTAGATTTTCACACTTTTAAAAAAATTTTTTACTGAATTTAAATTTATGGGAAAAGTAAGCAAATTTTATGATTTTTTTTTGGAAGTTACTAGGTATATTTTACCTAAAAAAAATTTTTTACAAAACCTTGAAAATGCCTTAAATGTCAAAAAAAAAAAAATCAAGTTTTATAGCATTTTAATATTTATTAATTATTTATATTTTTAAAAAAACCCATTAAAAATCTATAAAAATAAAATTTTTTTTAGAATATTTCAATTTTTTTCGAAAAAAACATGAAACATTAAAAAACTCAGAAAAATGTGTAAAATTGTATTTTTTGCATATTTCGCTTTTAAGCGGTTTTCTTTTTAAACTCATTTTTAGCTAAAATACTTACATTTCACCTTTTAAATTGAATTTTTCAATTTAAAATTTTTGGGAAAAGTAAACAAAATTTTGATTTCCTTTTGGGGCTTACCTATAGGTGTATTTTTTCTAAAAAAAAAGTTTTCCCAAAATCCTTTAAAATGCCTTGAATCGTCAAAAAGAAAAAATAACGTTTTATGCATTTTTTTAAAATTTTTAAATTTTTTCATATTTTTAAAAAATCTCATAAAAAAACTTAAAAATCAATTTTTATAGAATATTTCATATTATTTTTGAAAAATACATGAAAAAAAAAAGCTCAGAAAAACAAAATCGCTTTTATGGCATATTTCGACGTTTTTGAGCGGTTTTTCTTTTCGACAAAACTTATTTTAGCTAAAATACTTACATTTTCACACTTTTAAATAGAATTTTCTGCAATTGAAATTTTGGGAAAAGTAACAAATTTTATGATTTTTTTTGGGGGCTTTTATAGGGATATTTATCAAAAAAAAAGTTTTTCTCCAAAAAAGCCTTAAATCGTCAAAAAAAAGAATAAAATCAAGTTTTATAGCATTTGTGAATATATATTAATTATTTACATATTTTTTAAAAAAATTAATAAAAAATTTTAAAAAACAATATTTTTATGAATTTTATTATTTTCGAAATATAAATGAAAAAATTAAAAAACTCAGAAAAAAGTGCTAAAATCGTATTTTTTGCTATTTCGACGTTTTAGAGCGGTTTGAGTGCTTTTTTCTGGTAAAACTCATTTTTTATAAAATCACACTTTTAAAAAAAATTTCTACCAATTGAAATTTATGGGAAAAGTAAGCAAATTTTTATTTTCTTTTTGGGAAAATTTCAAGGTTTTTTTCAAAAAAAAGTTTTTTGAAAATCCGAAAACCCTTAAATCGTCAAAAATTTTTTAATTTTATTAATTATTTACATTTTTAAAAATCCCATTGAAAATCTATATAAATCAATATTTTTATAGAATATTTCATATTATTTTCGAAAAAAACATGTAACATTAAAAAACTCAGAAAAATGTGCTAAAAACGCATTTTATGGCATATTTCGACGTTTTAGACGGTTTCATGCTTTTCGACAAAACTCATTTTTTAACTAAAATTTAGATTTTCACACTTTTAAATAAATTTTCTGTTTAAATTTATGGAAAAGTAAGCAAAAATTTTTTGATTTTCTTTTTTGGAAGCTTCCCCCACAGGTATATTTTATCTAAAAAAATAGTTTTCAGAAAAAAACCTTTAAAATGCCTTAAAATTTTAAAAAAAGCAATAAAATCAAGTTTTATAGCATTTTGAATATTTAAATTTTTTATATATTTTTAAAAAACCTTTTAAAAAACTAAAAAAATCAATATTTTTTTGAATATTTCATATTTTTTTGAAAAAAACATGAAACATTAAAACTCAGAAAAAGTGCTAAAATTTTTTTGCATATTTTGACGTTTAGAGTGGTTTATGCTTTCTGGCAAAACTCATTTTCAGCTAAAATCTTAGATTTTCACACTTTTAAATAAAATTTTTACTGCAATTGAAATTTTTGGGAAAAGTAAGCAAAAATTTTTTATTTTCTTTTAAGGAATCTTCTTTTTAGGTATATTTTATCAAAAAAAGTTTTTCCCAAAAACCCTTTAAAATGCCTTGAATCGTCAAAAAAAGCAATAAAATAAAATTTTTACATTTTTAATTTTTTAAAATTTTTACATATTTTAAAAAAAACCCCTTAAAAACTATAAAAAACAATATTTTTATAGAATATTTTATATTATTTTTAAAATACATGAAACATTAAAAAACTCAGAAAAAAGTGCTAAAACGTATTTTATTGCATATTTCGACGTTTTAATGTTTGGTGCTTTTGGCAAAAATCATTTTTTTAAAATACTTAATTTTTACACTTTTTTAAATTTAATTTCTCCCCAAATTAAATTTTGGGAAAAATAAGAAAATTTTATGATTTTCTTTTGAAGCTTACTCACAGGATATTTTATCAAAAAAAAGTTTTAAAAAACCTTGAAAAAGCCAAATCGTCAAAAAAAGCAATAAAAACAAGTTTATACTTTTTTTAATATTTATTAATTATTTAATATTTTTAAAAAACCCCTTAAAAAACTATAAAAATCAAAAAAGAAAATTTCATATTATTTTCGAAAAGTACATGAAACATTAAAAAGCTCAGAAAAAAAAGTGCTAAAAATCGATTTTCATTTTTCGACGTTTTTAAGGGGTTTAGTGCTTTTCTGGCAAAACAATTTTTCAGCTAAAATACTTAGATTTTCACACTTTTAAATGAATTTCACAGCAATTGAAATTTATTTCTAAAAAAACAAAATTTTTTTGATTTTCTTTAAGGAATTTATTTTGGTATATTTTATCAAAAAAAATTTTTTAAAATCCTAAAATGTTGAATCGTCAAAAATGCAAAAAATCAAGTTTTATAGCATTTTTAAAATTTTTAAAATTTTTAACATATTTCTAAAAAAAACCCATTAAAAATAAAAATCAATATTTTTTTAGATATTTCATATTATTTTCGAAATATCATGAAACATTAAAAACTCAGAAAAAAGTGCAAAAAACGTATTTTTTGCATTTTCGACGTTTTAGAGCAGTTTAGTGCTTTTCTGGCAAAACTCTTTTTTGCTAAAATACTTAGATTTTCACACTTTTAAAATAAATTTTCTACTGCAATTAAAATTTATGGGAAAAGTAAGCAAAATTTTATGATTTTTTTTTAGTGGGAGGAGGGGACCAAAATAACGTGGACTTTGTTACTTATCTTCTTGATGAACCCAAGATGTCGCACCCGCCCCCAACACCTTCTCGGGGGCCCATATTTCCCCCTTTTCTCCACAGGGCTGAAAAAACATAAAGGGGATAATATATTCCCCCAAAGGAGCGTATGTCCATATTTCAGTCTTAATGGACAAAAGGCGTTTTACTCATGTTTTGGACAAAAATCCCGAAACCGGCCCTAGGAAAAAATTGAATGTTCTTGAATACAAAACTGCGATCCCCTTTTTAAGAAATCAAATTTTACCTTGCTCATGAAACTTTGAGCGATGGTGTTGGCTCCATTATATACGGCGGAAAATGCTGTCTTGATTGTAAAAATGCCGCTGAAGTCCCCGTCTTTTTTCGATGGATTATTGGTTGTCTCTATTTTTCCCCTTTTGCAGTCTAAAACGCAAACTTCGAATATACTGCAATGTTGTTTTAATAAACCGCGGGAAAACAGGTTCTTTCTTTTCCAGTTAGTGGAGATTAAATATTCGGATGCGGATAATGTCTTTTTGAACGTCGCCCGCCCCCATGACATAGAGTCGTATGACCCGATCTTGCGGTGGCCAAATTCAATCTCCCCCTCATGTGTTGTGCGCCTCGTAAAATGGGCCACGAGGTGCCCTGGGCTGTGGTCACAATTTGACACATGTTGACGTACATCTGGTCTGAATTAAATTGTTTTGCAGCCAGGCACCTCCTCTGGCCCTTTCCTAAGGGGGGAAAGGGTGGGGGCCCTTCCCAAATAGAAAGGGGGCCATACCCCCTCCTTTGGAAATTTTCTCCACACGGGGGGGCCGGAAATTATTAAAGTGAACTACTCATCATTAACATTTTTGTTTTTTCTACCGCCATCACTGCTGCTTGTTTTTTTCTGAACAGCTTCAGTCTGTGGGGTTTTCTGGAGAATCACTAATTTTTTTTTTTGTTTTAAACACTGTGAAATTTTAAACCACTAATTTATCTATTTCGCTTATTCACTACACGCCAAAAACATCAACTGTCCTGATGATTCCATTTGCATCAGGATATATGGTCAATTTTTCAAGGGCCAATGGGCCCTCGGACCATCATTGTTAATAATCACTATGTCACCAGGTTTTGGATTTTAAATTTTCTGAAACACCAGCCCATAGAAATGTTCTCTCAAGGAGGTGAGATAATCTTTCGCCCAAAATTTTTTCCCCCGTTCAATCACTTTATTAAGGGGTTTGAATTTACGTCTGAGTTGTTAGGGTTTGAAATAAGTAGGATCCTTATGATTTCTTTATCATTCATAGGAGGAACAGGTTCAGTTCTGCCATGTAGTAAATGAGATGGACTTAACCTTTTAAATTGTCCCGATCATCGGAACAACGTTAAAAGGGCTTTTTTGACTTATTTTTTTTTCAGTTACGATTCAAATTTTCTAATCGATTCTCTGACGATGAAAGTCTTCCTTTAAAAAAGTTTCACAAGCCTATCATTCTTTCGTAAAATCCCCCAGGGTTTTTTGGGGATGCTCCCAAGAAATTGCGTTGATTCACATCTGTTGTACTTCAGGCTGCTCAAAAAACTTGTTTATATAAGGCACCAGCAACAAAATTGGCATTGTCTGATATCATCAGCCTGGGAAACCCTTCTGGCTGCAAACCTTCTAAATAATTTGATAAAGGTTTCAGCAGACATATCAGTGGCTACTTCTAGATGTACTGCCTAGTTGGGCACAGGTGAACAAACAGATGTACACCTTGATATGAACTTTGTCAATGTTTTAGTTAAAATTATTGGTTTATGAATCTACACCTGTCACTTCAAAAAGGGGTGACGCCCTTTTAAAGGGTTGGGGGTGGACCCCGGGTATGACATACTCTCATATCATAATGACGACAAATCGTTTTGATTTTTTTTCTTCCCTTTGTCGACCTTGTGGGATCCAGTAGGACTGTCTATTGAAAAGGTTAACTACACCACCATGTAAACGTTACTGTGGGCATTCTGAATAATCAGTCTTGTTAAATGTTCTTGGGGATCAATACTGGATGTATTGTTTCCTTAGGTAGTGAAAATTTTGAATTCTTCCTGACATCTTATAATTTTTCTGATCGAGATAAAGTCCCAAAAAATTAATCATATCAGGTTTCTTTGGAGATTTATCCTGGTTTCCAGAAATCAAAAGTTTTATAGCATTTATGTATTTATAAAATTTTTTACATATTTTAAAAATCCCATTAAAAAACTATAAAAATTTCTAAATATTTATTGCATATTTCGGTTTTTAGGGTTTGAGGCTTTTCTGGTAAAACTCTTTTCAGCTAAAATACTTAGATTTTCACACTTTTAAATAAATTTTCTGCAATTGAAATTTATGGGGAAAAATAAGCAAAATTTTATGATTTTCTTTTAGGAAGCTTTCTCATAGGTATATTTTATCTAAAAAAAAGTTTTCCGAAAATCCTTGAAAATGCTTAATCGTCAAAAAAGCAATAAAATAACGTTTTTTAAATTTTTGAAATATATAAATTATTTACATATTTTTAAAAAAACCCCTTTAAAAATTTTTAAAAAACAATATTTTTATAGAAAAATTTTATATTATTTTCGAAAATACGAAAAAACTCAGAAAAAAGTGCTAAAATCGTATTTTTTGCATATTTCGACGTTTAGAGCGTTTAGTGCTTTTCTGGCAAATATTTTTTAGCTAAAATATTAGATTTTCCCCTTTTAAAAAAATTTCTCTCTTGAAATTTATGGGAAAATAAGCAAAATTTTATGATTTTTTTTTGGAAGCCCATAGGTATATTTTTTCTAAAAAAAAGTTTTTCCGAAAATCCTTGAAAATGCATTGAATCATCAAAAAAAGCAAAAAATAACGTTTTATAGCATTTTTTAATATTTATAAATTATTTTCATATTTTTAAAATCCCATAAAAATCTATAAAAATAATATTTTTATAGAAATTTTTTATTTTCGAAAAATACGAAACATTAAAAAACTCAAAAAAAGTGCTAAAATCGTATTTTATTGCATATTTCAACGTTTTGACGGGTTTTAGGGTTTTCTGGCAAAAATCTTTTTTTGCTAAAATACTTTTTTTCACACTTTTTAAAATTTAATTTTCTGCAATTGAAATTTATGGGAAAAGTAAGCAAAATTTTAATTTTCTTTTAGGAAAACTTATTTATGTATATTTTATCTATAAATATAGTTTTAAAAATCCGAAAATGCCCTTAAAAGTCAAAAAAAGCAATAAAAAAAAGTTTTATAGCATTTTTTTAATATTTATTAGTTATTTACATATTTTTAAAAAATCCCCTTAAAAATCTATAAAAAACAATATTTTTTTATAATATTTCATATTATTTTCGAAAATACATGAAACATTAAAAACTCAGAAAAAGGGTAAAATCGATTTTTACTATTTCAGTTTTAGAGCGGTTTGATGCTTTTCTGCAAAACTCATTTTTAGGTAAAATACTAATTTTCACACTTTTAAATAAAATTTTTACCCAAATTTAAATTTATGGGAAAAATAAAAAAAATTTTATATTTTTTTTTGGAAAAAACCCCATAATATTTATCTAAAAAAAAAATTTTTAAAAATCAAAAAAGCCTTAATTCAAAATGCAATAAAATAGTTTTTTTGCATTTTTGAATTTTATTAATTATTTACATATTTTTAAAAATCCCATTAAAAAACTATAAAAAACCATTTTTTTAAATATTTCATATTTTTTCGAAAAATACGAAACATTAAAAAAATAAAAAAAATGTGTAAAATCGTTTTTTTGCATATTTCGACGTTTTTTGAGCGTTTGAGGGCCCAAACTATTTTTAGAAAAAACTTAATTTTCACCTTTTAAATTGAATTTTACGCAATTGAAATTTAGGGAAAAAGTAAGAAAAATTTTATAGTTTTCTTTAAGGAAGTTACTCATATGTATTTGTATCAAAATATATTTTTTCACAAAACCTTGAAAATGCCTTAAATCGAAAAAAAAATGCAATAAAGTCAAGTTTTATAGCTTTTTTGAATATTTAATAATTATTTACATATTTTAAAAAACCCATTAAAATCTAAAAAAATCAATATTTTATAAAATATTTCATATTTTTTTCAAAAAATACATGAAAATTAAAACCCAAAAAATGTGCTAAAATCGTATTTTATTGCATATTTCGACTTTTTAAGGGTTTATTTTTTTTCTGGCAAAACTAATTTTTCAGCTAAAATATTAGATTTTCACACTTTTAAATAAATTTTTACACAATTAAATTTTTTTTAAAAAGTAAAAAAATTTTTATGATTTTCTTTAAAATCTTATTTATAGGTATATTTTATCAAAAAAAAATAGTTTTTCCAAAAACCCCTTGAAAATGCCTTGAATCGTCAAAAAATGTAAAAAAACAAGTTTTTTTTTTAATTTTTTAAATTATTAACTTTTTTAAAAAAATCCATTAAAAATTTAAAAAAATCAATATTTTATAGAATATTTCATATTTTTTTTCAAAAACGAAACATTAAAAGTAAAAAATGTGAAAAACGTATTTTTTGCAATTTCGACGTTTTAGGCGTTTGAGTGCTTTTCCAAAACTCAATTTTTAGCTAAAATACTTAATTTTTCACATTTTTAAATAGAATTTTTTGCAATTGAAATTTAGGGGAAAAGTAAGCAAATTTTATGATTTTCTTTTAGTGTGGAGGATGGGTACCAAAAAAACGTGGACTGTATGTTACTTATCTTTTGATAAACCCAAGATGTGGGCCCCCAACACCTTCTCGGGAAATCCATATTTGCCCCACTCTACAGGGCTGTAAGATAAACATCAAGGGATTAAAATTTTCCCCCTGGAGCGTATGTCCATATTTCAGTGTTAGATGGACAAAAGGCTTTTTTACTCACTTTTTTGGACAAAAGCCCGAAACCCCGCCCCTAGGAAAAAAAATTGAATGTTCTTGAATACAAGAACTGCGAGTCCCCTTTTTTGCCCAGAACATCAAATTCCCTTGCTCAGTAACTTTGAGCGATGGTGTTGGCTCCATTATACGGCGGAAATGCTGTCTTGTTTAAAAATCCGCTAAGTCCCCCGTCTTGTTTCGATGGAGTTCATTTGGATTGTCTCTACGTTTCTCCTTTTTGCGTCTAAAGCTGCGAAAACTTTTGAATATACTGCAATTTGATTTTTAACACTAAACCCCTGGAACGGGTTCTTATATTTTTTCCCCGACGTTATGGAGATTAAATGATATAACGGATGGAACGAGTAATGTCGTTGATTTACGTCGCCCCCCCCATGACACCTAAGTCAAATGCCCCGTTCCGGGGAAATTTCAATCCCCCTCATGCTGCCTTGTGCAGCCTCGTAACCATGTGGTAGAGGTGCCCTTTTGGGTGTGGTCAGCAAAATTTTTGCACACTGTTGACGTACATCTGGTCAAAAATTTTTTTTTGCAGCCAGACGCCCCTCCTCTGGCCCTTTCCAGGGGGGAAAAATGGGGGCCCTTCCAAGGGAGTAAAGGGGGCATACCCCTCCTTTGGGTTTTTCCACACTGGGGGCGCGAATTTATTTTAAATGAACTACTCATCCTTAACATTAATTTGATTTTCTCCTCGCCCTCACTGCTGCTTGTTTTTTTGAACAGTTTTTGTGTGGTTTTTGGAGAATCACTAATTTTATTTTGTTTTCAACACTTTTAATTTAACGGGAAATTTATCATTGTACGCATTCATACACCTTTTCTCAAAAACAACGTCCCGATGATTCCATTTTCATCAGGATATATGGGTTTTTTCCCAAAGGGCCCAAAGGGACCCCGGGTCATTTTTTAATCACTATGTCCCAGGTCTTAAGGACTTATAATTTTCTGAAAAACACCAGCTCCAGAAATGTTTTTCAAGGAGGGAGAAATCTTCTCGCCCTTTTTCCCAGCGTTCAATCACTTTATTAAGGGGTTTTTTTACCGATTGTTAGGTTCGAAATAAGTAGGGTCCTCTATGATTTCTTTATCATTCATAGGAGGGAAAAGGTTCACCTTCTGCCATGTAGTAAATGAGATGGACTTAACACTTCTAAATTGTCCCGATCATCGGTAACATACGAAAGGTCTGTTGTTGCTCTATTTTCTATTTCAGTTACGACTTACGAAAATTTTTTGTCATTCTCTGAGATGAAGATCTTCCTTAAAAAAGTTTCACAATGCCTATCATTCTTTCAAAAACCGCCGTGCCATGGGGTTTAGGGAAAGAATCTCCCCAAAGACAATTGCGTTGATTCAGCATCTGTTGTACTTCAGGCCCAAAAAACTTGTTTTTAAACAGCACCAGCAACAAAATTCGTTGCTTGTCTGATTTGCCTGGGACATGCCCTTCGGCGCAAACCTTCTAAATAAATAAAAGGGTTTAAAAAGACATACATGGCTACTTCAGAGCTCTCTAGTTTAGCAATCAAACAGATGTACACCCTTTATGGAACTTTGTCAACTTTTTAGTTAAAATTATTGGTTTAGTTAATCTACACCCACTTAAATGAGGCATGACATACTCTTTTGGGGGATGGAGGTGGACCTGGGTACGACATACTCTCATATCATAATGACGACAAGTAATACAGTCTCTGATTTGTTTCTTCCCCTTTGTCGACCCTTTTGGTTTCCCGTAGGACTTCGTATTGAAAAAGTGTCAACTACACCACCATGTAACACGTTACTGTGGGCATTCTGAATAATCGTCTTGTTTGTTTTGGGGGTCAATACTGGGTGTTTTTTTTTTTAGGTAGTGAAAAATTATAATTTTTGACATCTTATAATTTTTTTTGAGTCGAGATAAATCCCAAAAAATTAATCAATGGTTTCTTTGGGGATTTTTCCTGAGTTTCCCCGAAATCAATACCGTTTTAATTTTTGAATTTTATAAATTATTTTATTTTTAAAAAAACCCATTAAAATCTATAAAAAAGGTAAAATCGTATTTTATTGCATATTTCGACGTTTTAGAGCGTTTGATGCTTTTTTGGTAAAACTCATTTTCCTAAAAAACTTAGATTTTCCCCTTTTAAAAGAATTTCACTGCTATTGAAATTTATGGGAAAAGTAAGCAAAATTTTATGATTTTTTTGGAAATTACTCATAGGTATATTTTATCTAAAAAAAAGTTTTTCCCAAAACTTTTAAAATGCATTGAATCGTCAAAAAAAGCAAAAAATAACGTTTTATAAATTTTAATATATAAATTTTTACATATTTTTTTAAAAAAAAACCCCTTAAAAATTTATAAAAAAAATTTTTATAGAAAATTTCATATTATTTTCAAAAATACATGAAAAAGCTCAGAAAAATGTGCAAAATGATTTTTTTCAATTTCGACGTTTTGAGCGGGTTTAGGTTTTTCTGAAAAATCATTTTTGAAAAATTAATTTTTACACTTTTTAAAAAAATTTTCTGCAATTGAAATTTATGGGAAAAAAGAAAATTATGATTTTCTTTTAGGAAATTCTTATAAGTATATTTTATCTAAAAAAAAGTTTTTTAGAAAACCCGAAAATCCTTATATTTAAAAAAAAGTAAAATCCCAATTTTTTTAATTTTTTAATATTTTTTAAATTATTTACATATTTTTTAAAAAAACCCATTGAAAATTTATAAAAATCAAATTTTTTTAGAATATTTTATTTTCGAAAAATACATGAAAAAAATTTAAAAACTCAAAAAAAGTGCTAAAATCGTATTTTATGGCATATTTCGACGTTTTAACGGGTTTTATGCTTTTCTGACAAAACTCATTATTTAGCTAAAATACTTGATTTTCACACTTTTTAAAAAAATTTCTATAATTGAAATTTATAAAAGTGCAAAAATTTTTGATTTTCTTTTGGGAAATTTATAGGATATTTTATCTAAAAAATGTTATCAGAAAATCCTTGAAAATCCTTAATCGTCAAAAAAAATAAAAAAACCCTTTTATAGATTTTTGAAATTTATAAAATTTTTTACATATTTTAAAAAACCCCTTAAAATTTATAAAAATCAACTTAATTTTGTAATTTTTTTATTTTACAAAAAAACATGAAACATTAAAAAATCAGAAAATTTAAAACGTATTTTTTGCATATTTCGACGTTTTTGAGCAGTTTGAGTGTTTTCTGGTAAAAATCATTTTTACTTAAATTTCTACTGTTTTATGGGGGAAGCAAAATTTATGATTTTCAGGAAGCTTACTCAAAGGATATTTTATCAAAAAAAGTTTTCAAAACCCTTTAAAATGCATTGAATCATCAAAAAAGCAATAAAATAACGTTTTATAGCATTTTTTAATATTTTTAAAATTATTTTAAAATTTTTAAAAATAAAAAAACTATAAAAATCAATTTTTTATAGAATATTTCATATTATTTTCGAAAAATACATGAAACATTAAAAGCTCAGAAAATGTGCTAAAATTTATTTTATTGCATTTTCGACGTTTTAGAGCGGGTTTTAGTGCTTTTCTAAAAATCATTTTTACTAAAATATTTTATTTTCACACTTTTAAATAGAATTTTCTGCAATTGAAATTTATGGGAAAAGGAAGCAAAATTTTTGATTTTCCTTAAAAACTTATTTTGGTATATTTTATCTAAAAAAAAGTTTTTCCGAAAATTGAAAACCGAATTCAAAAAAAAATAAAATACCGTTTTATAGCATTTTTTAATATTTTTAAATTATTTACATATTTTAAAAATCCCATTAAAATCTATAAAAATCAACATTAAATTTTGAATATTTCTATTATTTTCGAAAAAAACATGAAACATTAAAAAACTCAGAAAAAAGTGCTAAAATCGTATTTTTTTTGCATATTTTGACGTTTAGAGCGGTTTGAGTGCTTTTCTGGGAAAACTCTTTTAGCTAAAAAAACCATTTTCACACTTTTAAATAGAATTTTTATGTTAAATTTATGGGAAAAGTAAAAAATTTTATGATTTTCTTTTAGGAAGCTTACTCACAGGATATTTTATCTAAAAATAGTTTTTTAGAAAATCCTTAAAAAGTTAAATCGTCAAAAACAATAAAATCAAGTTTTAACATTTTTTAATATTTATTAATAATTTATATATTTTTAAAAAAACCCCTTAAAAATCTATAAAAATCAATATTTTTTTGGGTTTTCATATTATTTCAAAAATACATGAAACATTAAAAAGCTCAGAAAAAG
Source organism: Cherax destructor (assembly GCA_009830355.1). Taxonomy (NCBI): domain Eukaryota; kingdom Metazoa; phylum Arthropoda; class Malacostraca; order Decapoda; family Parastacidae; genus Cherax; species Cherax destructor. The sequence continues at coordinate 17,444 of WNWK01027217.1, forward strand.
TGAAAAAACGTATTTTTTGCATATTTCATTTTAGGGTTTGAGGCTTTTTTGGGAAAACTATTTTCAGCAAAATCTTGATTTTCACACTTTTAAATAAATTTCTACGCAATTGAAATTTATGGGAAAAGTAAGCAAAATTTTTTTGATTTTCTTTAGGAAACTTACTCACAGGTATATTTTATCTAAAAAATAGTTTTTAAAATCCTTGAAAATGCCCTTTAAAACGTCAAAAAATGCAACAAAATAACGTTTTATAGATTTTTTTAAAATTTATAAAATTTACATATTTTAAAAAAAACCCATTAAAAAAAATAAAATCAATATTTTTATAGAATATTTATTATTATTTTGAAAATCATGAAAAAACTCGAAAAAATTTTAAAATGTATTTTATTCATATTTCAACGTTTTTAATGGTTTAGGCTTTTCTAAAACTCATTTTTTTGCTAAAATACTTAGATTTTCACACTTTTAAATAAATTTCTACTGCAATTGAAATTTATGGGAAAAAAAAGCAAATTTTATGATTTTCTTTTTGGCTTATTATAGGGATATTTTTTCTAAAAAAAAAGTTTTCAGAAAATCCATGAAAATCCTTATATCGTCAAAAAAAGCAATAAAATCAAGTTTTTTAGCATTTTTGAATTTTTTAATTATTTAAAATTTTTAAAAATCCCCTTAAATTAAAAAAAATTTTTTTTAGAATTTTCATTATTTTCGAAAAAAAATGAAACATTAAAAAAACTCAGAAAAAAGTGCTAAAAACGTATTTTATGCCATATTTCGACGTTTTAAGGTTTGATGCTGTTTTTACAAAAATAATTTTTTTCTAAAATATTACATTTTCACACTTTTAAATAAATTTCTCGCAATTGAAATTTTTGGGGTAAGCAAAATTTTATGATTTTCTTTTTGGAAACTTACTTATAGGTATTTTTATCTAAAAAAAAGTTTTTAAAAAAAAGAATCGTCAAAATGCAATAAAATAACGTTTTATAGCATTTTTTTAAAATTTATAAATTATTTTCATATTTTTAAAAAAATCTCAATAAAAATCTATAAAATCAATATTTTATAGAAATTTTTTTATTTTCGAAAAATACATGAAACATTAAAAAGCTCAGAAAAAAAGTGCTAAAACTATTTTTTGCATATTTGACGTTTTAGACGTTTGATGCTTTTTTGACAAAAATCTTTTTTTGCTAAAAATTTCATTTTTCCCTTTTAAATAGAATTTTTACGCAATTAAATTTATGGGAAAAAAAGCAAAATTTTATGATTTTTTTTTGGAAGCTTACTCCCTATATTTTATCTAAAAAAAAAGTTTTTTAGAAAATCTGAAAATGCCTTAAAACGTCAAAAATGCAATAAAAAACAGGTTTTTTAGCATTTTGAATATTTATAAATTATTTACATATTTTTAAAAAAACCCATTAAAAATCTATAAAAATCAACATTAAATTTTGAATATTTCATATTATTTTTCCAAAAAAACATGAAACATTAAAAAACTCAGAAAATGTGCAAATTTTTTTTTGCATTTTCGACGTTTTAGAGCGGGTTTTAGTGCTTTTTTGGTAAAACTCATTTTTCAGCTAAAATACAGATTTTCACACTTTTAAATAGAATTTTCTGCAATTAAATTTTTGGGAAAATAACAAATTTTTTGATTTTCTTTTAGGAAGCTTACTCATAGGTATATTTTTTCAAAAAAAAGTTTTCCGAAAACCCTTTAAAATGCATTGAATCGTCAAAAATGCAATAAAAAAAGTTTTATAGCATTTTTAATATTTTTAAAATTATTTACATATTTTTAAAAAACCCCCAAAAAAATTTTATAAATCAATATTTTTATGAATATTTTTATTATTTTCGAAAATACAGAAACATTAAAAGCTCAGAAAAATGTGCTAAAATCGCATTTTATGGCATATTTCGACGTTTTGATTTGATGCTTTTCACAAAACTCATTTTTTTTAAAATACTTTTTTCCCCTTTTAAATAAATTTTCTGCAATTGAAATTTATGGGGAAAATAAGCAAAAATTTTTTGATTTTCTTTTAGGAAAACCCTTTTAGGTATATTTTATCTAAAAAAAAAGTTTTTTTTTTTAGAAAATCCATGAAAATGCCAAATGTCAAAAAAGAAAAAAAAATCAAATTTTTCTTTTTTTTAATATTAATTATTTATATTTTTAAAAAAACCCAAAAATTATAAATCAAAATTTTTTAGATATTTCAATTTTTTTAAAAAAAACTGAAAAATTAAAAAGCTCAAAAAAAAGTGCTAAAATCGTATTTTATTATATTTGACGTTTTAGAGGGGTTTTAGTGTTTTTGAAACTCCTTTTAGCTAAAATACTTAATTTTCACACTTTTAAATAGAATTTCTACCAATTGAAATTTATGGGAAAAAAGCAAAAATTTTTTGATTTTCTTTTAGGAAGTTACTATAGGTATATTTTATCTAAAAAAAAAGTTTTCAGAAAATCCTGAAAATCCAAACGTCAAAAAAAGCAAAAAATCGTTTTATAAATTTTGAATATATATTAATTATTTATTTTTAAAAATCCATTAAAAATCTTAAAAAACAATATTTTTATAGAATATTTTATATTATTTTGAAATATAAAAAACATTAAAAAAACCAGAAAAAAGTGCAAAATCGTATTTTTTGCATATTTGAGTTTTAGAGCGGTTTGAGTGCTTTTCTGGGGAAAAAACTTACATTTTCCCAAAAAAATTTTTAATTGAAATTTATGGGAAAAAAAAGGAAAAAAATTTTATTTTTTTTTAGGGAAACTTACTCCTATTTTTATCTAAAAAAAAAAGTTTTTCAGAAAATCATTGAAAATGCCTTAAATCTCAAAAAACAAAAAATCAAGTTTTTAGCATTTTGAATATTTATTAATTATTTATATATTTTAAACAATCCCCAAAAAATCTATAAAAAACAATATTTTTTTAAAATTTTAATTATTTTCGAAAAATACATGAAACATAAAAAAACTCAGAAAAATTTTTAAAAACGTTTTATTGCATATTTCGACGTTTTTGAGCGGTTTGAGTGTTTTTTTGAAAAATCATTTTTTTCTAAAATACTTTTTTTACCTTTTAAATTGAATTTCACTAAAAGAAAAGGGGGAAAAATAAGCAAATTTTATGATTTTCTTTTAGGAAGCTTATCTAGGATATTTTTTCTAAAAAAATTGTTTTTCCGAAAATTTGAAAAACCTTGAATCGTCAAAAAGCAATAAAAATTTTTCTTTAACCTTTTAAAAAACTATAAAAATCAACATTAATTTAGAATATTTTTATTATTTTCCAAATATTACATGAAACATTAAAAGCTCGAAAATGTGCAAAATCGATTTTTTTGCATATTTCGACGTTTTAAAGGGTTTTGGGGCTTTTCTGGTAAACTCTTTTTAGCTAAAATACTTTGATTTTCACACTTTTAAATAGAATTTCTCTGAATTAAATTTATGGGAAAAAAAAAAACAAAATTTTATGATTTTCTTTTAGGAAGCTTACCAAAGGGATATTTTATCTAAAAATAGTTTTTTCCGAAAAACCTTGAAAATGCATTGAATCTAAAAAATGTAAAAAATTTTTTAATTTTTAATATTTATAAATTATTTACATATTTTTTAAAAAACCCCCAAAAAAAACTTTTAAAACAATATTTTTTTAAAATTTCATAAATTTTAAAAAAAAAGAAACATTAAAAAAACCAGAAAAATGTGCAAAATCCCTTTTATGGCATATTTCGCGTTTTAAAACGGGTTTTATGCTTTTCTGACAAAACTCATTTTTTGCTAAAAAACTTAATTTTTTCACTTTTTAAAAAGAATTTCTACTGCAATTGAAATTTATGGGAAAAAAGCAAAAAGATTTTTTTTAGGAAGCTTACTTATAGGTATATTTTATCTAAAAAAAAGTTTTCAGAAAATCCATGAAAAACCCTTTTATCGTCCAAAAATAATATAATCAAGTTTATAGCATTTTAAAATATTAATTATTTATTTTTAAAAAAAACCCCTTAAAAATCTATAAAAATCAATTTTTTTAGAATTTTCATATTATTTTCGAAATATCATGAAACATTAAAAAGCTCAAAAAAAAGTGAAAAATCGTATTTTTTGCATATTTGAGTTTAGACTTTATGCTTTTTTGGCAAAACTCACTTTTCCAAAATTTAGATTTTCCCTTTTAAATAGAATTTCTACTGCAATTGAAATTTATGGGAAAAATAAAAATTTTATATTTTTTTGGAAGCTTACTCATAGGTATATTTTATCTAAAATAGTTTTCAAAAAACCGTGAAAAAACCTTGAATCGTCAAAAATGCAATAAAATAACGTTTTATAAAATTTTTAAATATAAATTTTTACATATTTTTAAAACCCATTAAAAATTTATAAAAAACAATATTTTTTAGAAAATTTCAATTTTTCGAAAAAAACATGAAAAACTCAGAAAATGTGCTAAAAACGTATTTTTTGATATTTCACGTTTTAGAGCGGGTTTTAGTGCTTTTTTGGCAAAAACCCTTTTTTTCTAAAATAACCCTTTTCACACTTTTAAAAAATTTCTACTGCAATTGAAATTTATGGGAAAAATAAAAAAATTTTTATTTTCTTTTAGGAAGCTTATTTTAGGTATATTTTATCAAAAATAGTTTTTTAGAAAATCCATGAAAATGTTAACCAAAAAAAAGCAATAAAATCAAATTTTTTAGCATTTTTTAATATATATTAATTATTTAAAATTTTTTAAAAAAACCCATTAAAAATCATAAAAATCAATATTTTTTTAGAAAATTTCAAATTTTTTTCGAAATATACATGAAACATTAAAAACTCAAAAAAAGTGAAAATCGTATTTTATTGCATATTTCGACGTTTAGACGGTTTGAGTGCTTTTTTGGGGAAAAATCTTTTTTTGCTAAAAAATTACATTTTCCCCTTTTTAAAAAAATTTTTTGCAATTGAAAATTTTTGGGAAAAGTAAGGAAAATTTTATGATTTTCTTTTTGAAACTTACTCAATTTTTATTTTATCTAAAAAAATAGTTTTAAAAAACCTTGAAAATCCTTAAATCGTCAAAAAAAAATCAAGTTTTAGCATTTTGAATTTTAAATTTTTTAATTTTTAAAAAAACCCATTATTTTCGAAAAAAATGAAACATTAAAAAAACTCAAAAAAATTGCAAAAACATTTTATTGCATATTTGACGTTTAACTTTTGGTGCTTTTCTGGTAAAACTCATTTTTTATAAAATTTGATTTTCCCCTTTTTAAAAAAATTTCTACTGAATTGGGAAAATTTTTGGGAAAAAATAAGCAAATTTTATGATTTTCTTTTTGGGAAACTTACTCATAGGTATATTTTATCTAAAAAAAAAGTTTTTTTGAAAATCCAAAATATTGAATCGTCAAAAATAATAAAAAAAAGTTTTTTAGCATTTTTTTTAAAATTATAAATTTTTAATATTTTTAAAAATCCCCCAAAAAAACTATAAAATCAATATTTTTATAGAATATTTCATATTATTTTTTAAAAAAATGAAACATTAAAAGCTCAGAAAAAAGGGAAAAACGCATTTTTGGGGATATTTTGGTTTTTAAGATGCTTTCGACAAAACCCAAACTAAAAAACTTACATTTTCAACTTTTAAATAGAATTTTTAATTGAAATTTATGGGAAAAATAAGCAAAATTTTTTTTATTTTCGAACTTATAGGATATTTTTTCTAAAAAAAAGTTTTCAGAAAATCCATGAAAATGCCTTAAATCGTCAAAAAAAAGCAATAAAATCAAATTTTATAGCATTTTTTAAAAATATTAATTATTTAAAATTTTTAAAAAAACCCTTAAACTATAAAATCATTTTTTATAGAATATTTCAATTTTTTTCAAATATAATGAAACATTAAAAACTCAAAAAAAGTCAAAAACTTTTTATTGCATATTTCGACGTTTTTAACTTTGGTGCTTTTTTCAAACTCCTTTTTAGCTAAAAAATTTTGATTTTCACACTTTTAAATAAATTTTTACCAATTAAATTTATGGGAAAAGTAAGCAAAATTTTTGATTTTCTTTTTTGGAAGCTTATATAGGTATATTTTATCTAAAAAAAAAGTTTTTTAGAAAATCCCTGAAAATCCTTAATCGTCAAAAAACAATAAAAAAAGTTTTATAAATTTTGAATATATATAAAATTTTTTACATATTTTTAAAAATCCCATTAAAATTTATAAAAAACAATATTTTTTTAGAAAATTTCATATTATTTTCGAAAATACTGAAAAAACTCAAAAAAATTTAAAAATCGTATTTTTTGCATATTTTGACGTTTTAGAGCGGTTTGAGTGTTTTCAAAAATATTTTTTAGCTAAAATCTTTAATTTTTACACTTTTTAAAAAAATTTTTACTGCAATTGAAATTTATGGGAAAAGTAAGCAAAAATTTTTTGATTTTCTTTTTGGAAGTTACTATAGGTATATTTTATCTAAAAAAAAAGTTTTCAGAAAAATTTAAAATCCTTAATCGTCAAAAAAAGCAATAAAATAAGTTTTTTAGATTTTGAATATTTATTAATTATTTACATATTTTAAAAAAACCCCTTAAAATTTATAAAAATCAATATTTTTTTAGAAATTTCAATTATTTTGAAAAAAAATGAAAAAAAAACTCAAAAAAATGCTAAAATCGTATTTTTGGGATATTTCGACGTTTTTGGGTTTGATGTTTTTTGCAAAAATCATTTTTTGCTAAAATACTTACATTTTTACACTTTTAAATAAAATTTTACTGCAATTGAAATTTATGGGAAAAAAAAGCAAAAATTTTTTGATTTTCTTTTAGGAAGCTTACTTATAGGTATATTTTATCTAAAAATAGTTTTAGAAAATCCCTGAAAAAGCCTTATATCGTCAAAAAAGCAATAAAATCAATTTTATACTTTTTTAATATGTATTAAATTTTTTTTTTTAAAATAAAATTTTTAAAAAACAATATTTTATGCATATTTCAATTTTGAAAAAATAAAATTAAAAAACTCAGAAAAAAAGTGCTAAAAAGTATTTTTTGCATATTTCGACGTTTTAGAGCGGTTTTAGTGCTTTTCTGGCAAAACCTTTTTAGCTAAAATACTTACATTTTCACACTTTTAAATAAATTTCCCGCAATTGAAATTTATGGAAAAGTAAGCAAAATTTTATGATTTTTTTTAGGAAGCTTACTTATAGGTATATTTTATCTAAAAAAAAAGTTTTCAGAAAATCCAGAAAATCCTTTAAAACCAAAAAAAAGCAAAAAACGTTTATACATTTTGAATATATATTAATTATTTAATATTTTTTTAAAAAACCCCTTAAAAAACTAAAAATCAATATTTTTTATGAATATTTCATATTATTTTCGAAAATACATGAAACATTAAAAAAACTCAGAAAAATGTGCTAAAAACGTATTTTTTTGCATATTTCGACGTTTTAGAGCGGTTTGGTGCTTTTTTAAAAATTTTCCCCTTTTCACACTTTTAAAAAAATTTTATGCAATTGAAATTTATGGGAAAATGGTTTTTTGATTTTTTTTTTAGGAAGCTTATACAGGTATATTTTATCTAAAAAAAAAAGTTTTTTAGAAAATATTTAAAATGCCTTTAAAAAATTTAAAAAAACAATAAAAAAAGTTTTATAGCATTTTAATTTATTTTATTTTTTATTTTTTAAAAAATCCATTAAAAAACTATAAAAATCAAAATAGAAATTTATATTATTTTCGAAAATACATGAAACATAAAAAGCTCAGAAAATGTGCTAAAATCGTATTTTTTGCATATTTTGCTTTTAACGTTTGAGTGTTTTCTGGCAAAACTCATTTTTCTAAAAATTTCATTTTCCCCTTTTAAATTGAATTTTACGAAATTGAAATTTATGGGAAAAGTAAGCAAATTTTATGATTTTCTTTTGGAAGCTTCCTGGTATTTTTATTAAAAAAAATTTTTTTCCAAAACCTTTAAAATGCCGAATCGTCAAAAAAAAAATACCGTTTTTAACATTTATAAATTAAAAAACATAAAAATCAACATTAATTTAGAATATTTCATATTATTTTCCAAATATTACATGAAACATTAAAAAACTCAGAAAATGTGCTAAAATCGTATTTTTTTGCATATTTCGACGTTTAAGGGGGTTTGAGTGTTTTTTTAAAACTCATTTTTTAGCTAAAAAACTTAGATTTTTTCACTTTTTAAAAAAATTTTTCTGCAATTGAAATTTAGGAAAATAACAAAATTTTATGATTTTTTTTTAGGAAGCTTACTCATAGGTATATTTTATCTAAAAAAAAAGTTTTTCGAAAATCCTTGAAAAACATTGAATCGTCAAAATGCAATAAAAAAAAGTTTTATAGATTTTTAAATTTTTTTATTTTAAATTTTTAAAAAACCCCCAAAAAAACATTAAATCAATATTTTTTTTAGAATATTTCATATTATTTTTGAAAAAAACATGAAAAATTAAAAAACTCAGAAAATGTGCTAAAAACCCTTTTATGGCATATTTGACGTTTTAAAAGGGGTTTTATTTTTTCTGAAAAACTCATTTTTTTAAAAAATTTCATTTTTTCACTTTTTAAAAAAATTTCTACTGCAATTGAAATTTATGGGAAAAGTAAGCAAAAATTTTTATTTTTTTTTAGGAAACTTACTTATAGGTATATTTTTTCAAAAAAAAATTTTTTAGAAAATCCATGAAAAACCTTATATCGTCAAAAAAAGCAATATAATCAAATTTTTTAAATTTTTAATATATATTAATTATTTAATATTTTTAAAATCCCCTTTAAAAAACTAAAAAATCAATATTTTTATAGAAAATTTCATATTTTTTTCAAATATCATGAAACATTAAAAACTAAAAAATTCTTAAAAACGTATTTTATTGCATATTTCGATTTTTGAGCGTTTGAGTGCTTTTTGAAAACTCCTTTTCATAAAAAACTTAGATTTTACCAAATAGAATTTTCCCGCAATTTAAATTTATGGGAAAAAATAAGCAAAATTTTAT
>WNWK01027218.1:0-26521 GCA_009830355.1 Cherax destructor
AATATCTCTGAAATACGTAGGGAGACACTAGTCAGAGAAATAGCAAACATCGAATTAAAACTAAAGGAATCTTACAGGAATCAAGAGACATGGGAAGAACTAAAAGCCATAAATGAAATTGAAAAAAACCCTAAGTATTTCTTTTCCTATGCAAAATCAAAGTCGAGAACAACAACCAGTATTGGGCCCCTACTTAAACGGGATGGGTCCTACACAGATGACAGCAAGGAAATGAGTGAGTTACTTAAAATCCCAGTATGACTCAGTTTTTAGCGAGCCACTAACCAGACTGAAATGGAATACCTTAATGATTTTTTTATGAGTGTGCCACAGAACTTGACAGACGCATGCCTTTCTGACATCACCACGACTCCAAATGACTTCGAAAAGGCAATAAATGACATGCCCATGCACTCTGCTCCAAGCCCAGACTCATGGAACTCCGTGTTCATCAAGAACTGCAAGAAGCCCCTATCACATGCTTTTAACATCCTATGGAGAGGGAGCATGGACACTGGGATCGTCCCGCAGCTACTAAAAACAACAGACATAGCCCCGCTCCACAAAGGGGGCAGTAAAGCAATAGCAAAGAACTACAGACCAATTGCGCTAACGTCCCATATCATAAAAATCTTTGAAAGGGTTCTAAGAGGCAAGATCGCCACCCATCTTGATACCCATCAATTGCACAACCCAGGACAGCATGGGTTTAGAGCAGGCCACTCCTGTCTGTCCCAACTACTGGACCACTACGACAAGGTCCTGGATGCTCTAGAAGATAAACAGAATGCAGATGTTATATACACAGATTTTGCAAAAGCCTTTGACAAGTGTGACCATGGTGTAATAGCACACAAAATGCGTGAAAAAGGAATAACAGGAAAAGTTGGTAGATGGATCTATAATTTCCTAACATGTAGAACACAAAGAGTAGTAGTCAACAGAGTAAAGTCTGAGGCAGCTACTGTGAAAAGCTCTGTTCCAAAAGGCACAGTACTTGCTCCCATCCTATTCCTCATCCTCATATCAGACATTGACAGGGATATAAGCCACAGTGCTGTGTCTTCCTTTGCAGATGACACCCGAATCTGTATGACAGTGTCCACCATTGAAGACACTGCAAGACTCCAAGCAGACATAAACCAAATCTTTAAATGGGCTGCAGAAAACAATATGAAGTTCAATGATGAGAAATTTCAATTACTCAGATACGGAAAACGTGAAGAAATTAAAATCTCATCGGAGTACAAAACTAATTCCAACCACACAATAGAGCGGAAAACTAATGTCAAAGACCTGGGAGTGATCATGTCAGAGGATCTCTTCTTCAAGGACCATAACAATGTAGCAATTGCATCTGCTCGAAAAATGACAGGATGGATAATGAGAACCTTCAAAACCAGGGATGCCAAGCCCATGTTGACACTTTACAGATCGCTTGTTCTATCTAGGCTGGAATATTGCTGCACACTAACTGCACCTTTCAAGGCGGGTGAAATTGCTGACCTTGAAAATGTGCAGAGAACCTTCACGGCACGCATAAGTGCGATAAACCACCTCAACTACTGGGAACGCTTGAAGTTCCTAAACCTGTACTCTCTAGAACGCAGGCGGGAGAGATACATTATTATATACACATGGAAAATTCTCGAGGGCTTAGCACCAAACTTGCACACAAAAATCACTCCCTACGAAAGCAAAAGACTCGGCAGGCGATGTAACGTCCCCCCAATGAAGAGCAGGGGTGCCACTACCACGTTGAAGGACAACACAATAAGTGTTAGGGGCATAAGATTGTTCAACTGCCTCCCAGCATACATCAGGGGAATTACCAACAAATCCTTGGCTGTCTTCAAGCAGGCACTGGGCAGGCACCTAAAGTCGGTACCTGACCAGCCAGGCTGTGGTTCGTACGTTGGACTGTGTGCGGCCAGCAGTAACAGCCTGGTTGATCAGGCTCTGGTCCAACAGGAGGCCTGGTCACAGACCGGGCCGCGGGGGCATTGACCCTTGGAATTCTCTCCAGGTAGACTCCAGGTAGACCAGTTTATTAAGAATGGGTAACACCAATAGTTATGGTATTGTTAATTTTAGTGGACTGTATGGGTTAATATCTGACTGATTGGGGAGAAGGAGGAGAGAGTACAATTTGGTAATATCACTCACCCTTTATCAGTGTCTTGGGTGTTCACTGGAGACCTTCATTATTCCCACCGTAGACACTTAATATATCAACATACCTACTGGCCAGCTAGTACTAGGATACAACTTATACTTATGGTGGGGTGGCTGCATCCTTGTCAATGGGCTTCGACAGATCTCGTGGTCTTGCACGTTCGATATAATTCGTCCGTCAAGATCTTGATGTGGGTTGTCTCGTCGAGTCAAGGAAGATTAATTTCCTTGACTTCGATACGCCCACGAGACTGGGCGTTATTTAACGTGGTTGGTCAGGGTAGCGATTCATATCCTCTCACTATTCCGACCTTATTACAGTTTATACGTATAACTTTACACACTATTCACAGGACGGTTTAATGTCCCACTAATTTACCCTCGTTAGAAGTTAATCCATTAATAATTGTGTACGATGAACACTGATCAACCCGACGCACATTTCCTCCATCAAAAACCCATAATGGCGGCATCGGTCACTATTTAACACATTATCACTCTATTATTGCAGTTTCTTGGACTTAATGTCCCACATTATGCCCGGCGAATATTCACAACATTCACTATTGTGAAGAGAGACCATTAACCGCGATTTGGTCTTTGTAAACGCCGATTCCCGACTCCATTATAATCAGAACTCTCCCATCGTTCAACCTTCTTCGTCTTATCCCACGAGACTCACCCAAGCCAGGATCAGAATACCCATGCGCTGACCTCCCCATTTGACCCCCCTGGGTCTAACTACGCATGCATTAAGACTTGTGTGTTGGTTCGTTCTTCATCCCTACGTATTATGTGTACCAACAGTCACACATTAAGAATATTCACATTTCGGGAAAATACCCAATATTTTCCACATATATTGTCGTACCACAAAAATCTTAAGTCCAAGAACATTTTGTGCACTGTGAGTCCAACAGTTCATTTATCCTTGATGTTAATGTGCTCCTGCTCCTGTAAGTGTTATTTCATTTTCTTGTTATATATCTTGTTGAAGTGTTGTTTGAGCAAGTTCATTCTTAAGTTTGACTAATTAAAGTAAGTGTTCTTAGTGAATTGTTTGAGTAATTGTTCTCATTAAAATTACCTTGTTTTGCTTGCAATTAAGAGTAGGAGTGTTCAAACTAGTTCATTCTTGATATCATTAATTTTTCTTGTGTTGCAATATTTTTCCCCAGTGCAATTTGTTTGATAATTCCTGAAATTGATTTGGTGCAATTCCATTTTTGCAGTATTCAATTTTGTTTTCATAAATTCTTATATTTTTATAGTGTTCAAGTCATTGTTTAATTTTGAAAGAGTGATAATTCATAAATTCAGTGCAATATTCTCAGTGATTTAAGTAGTACATTTTTATTTTAATTGTTTTGTGTAATTCATTTTAGTACTTTGTCTCATCTGACTGTTTCTTCTTGTATAATAATTATTAATTTTTATTTCATTATTTTTGCATTGATTTATCATTTCCTTGTTGAAATTGAGAGTAAAGACAACTCATCTTGCAGTTAATTCAAATTAAAGTAAGATTTCTTGAAAATTGATGTGTTATTTTTTCTTGCCAAGTAATTTTCAGTGAGTTTTATCTGCTTTAAAGTGTTTTGTGCAATTTCCTTACTTATGCAGATTAGTTAATAATCGTTAATTCAAATTAAGTTCTATTGTGCTGTATACTTTCCATTTGTTCTTTTTTTTAAATTTTCGTTAAAATTCTCTGCAATCATGTCTCCAGTAAATTCAGGCAATAACTCAGCGATTTTTGCCAGTCAAGGCAGTAATGAATCAGTACAACAGTCTAATAGTAGCTTCCCGACTGAAAGACCAACCATGACTCCGAGATATTCTAGTTATTCTCGTGACTTTTGTATGCATTACCACTTTTTAATGGTGACCCAGATAGTCTTGACGCCTGGTTTCTTGCCGTCCGTTCCAGAGCCAGTATTGTGGAAGGTCCTCCATCAGAGGAAAGTCTTATCAGACTTGCAAAAGAGTGCCTTGCTAGATCACCAGCTGCTGAGACTGTCTCAACCCTACTGCGGATGAATGATTTTAAGGGTCTTACTAAGTGGGAAGAGTATGAGTCCCTGATCCGTTCGTATCTTAAGCCAAAGGAAGTCTCAGACCCATTTATTGTCCTTCGGGAATTAGTGTGTGCAGTCCCTAGGCCAGACGAAAAGTTGCACGACTTCACGCTCTGTCTGAATACCCACTTATCGTCGTTCGTGACAGGGATCCAAGCCTCAGATTTCTTCCCTGCTGGGCATGCAATTGATGCTATGTCATTTGTGAAATTCGCAACTTTCGGTGCTATTAAGCAGTTGATGCCGCCTGCGTCGGTGTATACATATACACTTCCAATCCCCTGACTTTCCAAATGGAACCACTTGCAGTTCTAGGGGATGTGCATGATTTGTGTCCTCCTAGAACATTCCCTCATCACAGGTCCACAACGTCTGTATTACCTGAACTAAAAAACCAAGTCCCGCCTGTCGTTTGTGCAACAAAGAGAAGTCCTAACAGATATCGTTCACGTCAGTCATCTAATAGTAGTGTAAAAAGTCAGTACCCTCCTAGTACTCATAGTACTCGTAGCACCTACAGTAACCATAGGTCATATTGCCATAAATTGTTCTGATAATGCCCCTAAGAAACGTTGTAAGGGTGAGGAATTCCAATCAGAATTACCTTATTGCACTTATCATAGAATACATGGCCATAACACTTCTGAGTGCAATGCTCTCAACAACCGTGGGTATTCTAGATCTTTCCGTGGCCGCTCCTACAGTAGAACCAGGAGAGGTAATAGAGGCCGTGGTTCTCAATCTAACAATCAGAACCAAGCTCATTCTTCCAATTCGGGGGAAGCCGAGAGCCCCAGTCAACACGTCCTGTGGAGACAGTAGGATATAATGAATACTCAATCCCAGTTCAGAACCTCTTCAAGGCTCTGTGTGATCTCGATGGAGAGAATCTCGGTGATGTCACTCCAATAGTTGACGATGATAATTTTGGAGACGAAGTGGAACAGACCTTTACTGATGAAAATCCTCCTTCTTGCATGCATATCAGTTCCAGTGCAACTATAGGTCCTTTAGTAGAAGCATCCATGCATGATGCGCCCGTTCATGTGTTCATGGATTCTGGTGGAGAAGTTAACATCATCAGGTCTAGCTTATTTAGGGATAAGCAGCTAAGACATGTCCTCCTTGTAGAATCAACTCGTGTGTCCTCCCTTAGTGGTGTGGCCAGTTCTCGTCTACGTGTCAGAGGTCAGGCTTCTCTCACTTTTTCTATCCAAGGGAGAGATTTTACTGCTTCCTTTCTTATAGTTGATAAGATTAGTTACCCTGGTGATCTTCTACTAGGATTTATGTCTATGAGAGACTTATGTATTGTGCTTGATCCTTACCGATGGCATGCACAAATTGATGACTTAGTTGTACCATTTTGGGGTTACCAACTTGGTTCCGAGATCTGCCATACTGCTGCAAAGATCGGATTAAGTCCTGACAAGCCGATGCCTTGTCTAGTAGTGTTACCAAGCGGTGAGGCACTGGAAATCCTGTCACCCCAGTCTGTGTTCCACCTCTAACTCTTCCAGACATGCCAGATAGTGTCCAGCTATCTCAGGTGCCGGTGGTACCCCGGTCAACCTTGAGTGCTGAGCCTATCTCGGCAATGACTATGAGTTCAAGTAGTAGTTTCTCCACAGGGGACACCTTGTCGGAAAACGATCATTTGAAATTAGTAATGTCATCTCTTCTTGATGTCACTTGTCGTTTGCAGAAAGATGTTTCTGTAGCAGCTAGTGCCCTCACCCGAGTGTCTGTCGTTGTCCCTAATGTCCCAGACGGTGATAACGTCCTTGTTGACAGTGATTCCTGTAGAGTAAAAGGTTTATTTGTTGAGTTATCTTTACATACTGTTCAAGACAGTAAGATCTTCCTTCTTGTCACTAACACTTTGGGTCACAGTGTTCGGCTCAAGAGCCAATACTCCTATCGTAGACCTTGTACACTACCCTTATCCTGTGTGTGCAGAAGCTGATGTGTCACCTGACCAGTGGGTTGGTGCTATTTCAGCCGGGGAGAGTTCACCCAGTTCGCTGGATCAGTCTACTCCACCAGTTGAGGAGAAAGACTTAGCTCCCACTGACTTCCCAGACGAAATCAACCATTTGTTGAATCTGTTGAACAAACGTCGTAAAGCAATTAATTGCCTTACCAGGTGAGAAGATGGGTATAACGAACCTATTGTCCCATCGTATCCCACTTGAACCTGGTACTAGACCAATTTATGTACCTGCGTACAGAATGCCTCATTCACAAGTTGCTGCCGTAGATGAATTGATCAACCAGATGCTTGATGATGGTGTTATCGCACCTAGCAACTCACCCTGGAATGTGCCCCTGATCCTAGTACCTAAGAAGGATGGTACTTGGCGCCCAGTGATTGATTTTAGGAAGTTAAACGCGAAAACTATTCCAGATCGTTTCCCACTTCCTGTACTTGGAGACCTGTTACGCAATATCGGAGATAATAAAGTCTTCTCGACCCTTGATTTGTTACAAGGGTTTTGGCAAGTCCATCTTCACGAGGACAGCCAAGAGCTAACAGCATTATCCACTCCTACAGATTATTATCACTTCCTATGTATGGCATTTGGTTTAAGATCCTCTCCTATCACATTCTCAAGACTTATGACCAATATCTTTAGAGGCCTCATAGGCAAAGCACTAATGGTGTACTTAGATGATGTAATTGTCATGTCCGAGGACGTGAACAAGCATTTAGAGAGACTGGAAGTTGTGCTGAGTAAGCTTGAAGAAGCCAATTTAAAGATCAAACTGTCTAAGTGTCAATTTTTCAGATCAGAAATTAAGTTTCTGGGTCACGTAGTCACTCATAGAGAGGTTACAACTAACCAAAGTAAAGTATCTGCAGTATCAAATTTCCCATCTCCCAAAACTGCTGATGCCGTAAGATCCTTTGTAGGCTTAGCAGGTTTTTATAGATCATTCATTGCTAATTTTTCTTCCATAGCACCTCCTTTAACTGAGTTGCTTAAGAAAGATGCTCCATTTGCTTGGACCTTCTGTCAAGAAAAAACATTTCAAACTCTTAAAGAAAAGCTAACTTCCGCTCCAATTCTGAAATTTCCAGATTTTTCAAAGCCTTTCTTCCTAACAACTGATGCTAGTTCCATCGGCATAGGTGCCATCCTAGCTCAAAAGATCAATAGTAAATACAATGCAGTTGCATTTGCTAGCCGAGTCCTTACAAAGGCTGAACATAATTATACAGTAACTGAGCAAGAAGCCTTAGCGATAGTGTGGTCTTCAAAACTCTTCCGAGACATCATATATCAGTATCCTGTCCATATCTTGACAGATCATGCTCCTTTGATTCCCCTATTCCAGAAGAAACAACCTACTGGAAGACTAGCCAGATGGTCCTTGACTATCCAAGAGTTCAACCCTACCTTTGAACACTTACCTCGCAAGTCAAATGTAGTTGCAGATGCCTTATTGCGTCATGTTAGTGTAGTAACTTCCGATCCTCCATTTAGTTCTGAGGATGTAAAGAATGCCCAAAGAACAGATCCCATGTGGTCTGGTGTGATTCGATTCCTGCTCCAAGAAGATCTCATTCTGACTGTGAAGCCACCAGCACCTATCAGTGACTTTGTCTTGAACCAAGAATTACTGTATCGAACAACTGAGCTGGGAACACCTAGTAGACATGTATACCAGTTAGTAATTCCACAGTCACTAGTGAATGTAGCCTTACAGCTAGTTTACGACGCACCAGGTGTTGCACACCCTGGTATGGATCGTTCTGTTAAACAAGCCAGATTGATGTACTTTTGGCCTCGTATGGCAACCGATATTACTGAGTATGTTAAGAAATGTAGTGTTTGTATGCAACATAAAGGAAATATTAATGGTCCCAATCCTATCCAGGTGTATCCCACTACTAGTAAACCATGGGAAAGAGTTGCAAAAAAGATTTGTTAATCAATTTTCAAAGCACAATCCAAGGAAATAAACATCTGTGTGTGATGGTCGATCATTTCACTAGATATTGTGAGTTAGTTCCTATCCCAGATAAGACTGCAGAGACAGTAGCTAAAGCATTTAAGGAATGTATAATTTGTAGACATACCACTCCTAAATCCTTAGTGTCTGATAGTGAAGGTGAGTTTTGTAATGAGATCCTAGAAAACCTATGTGCCTTGTATAAGATTACTAAATCAACAATTGTTCCTCACCATCCTGCCAGTAATGGTTTAGCAGAAAGAACCAATAAGAAAGTACTTGATGTCCTGAGAGCCACTGTCAATCCCAATAGTGCAACCTGGGATGAAGTGATACCTGATGTTCAGTGTGAAATTAATTTTGCTTATAATGCTTCAATAGGTGACACTCCACATTATGCGTTGTATGGTGTCGATGAGCATTTACCTTATGAGTTGCTATATTCTAATCCAAAACCGTCTTATAATCCTGATGATTTCTTAGCCAAGCTCAGAGTGTTTTCAGAAGAATCCGTGAAACACTTCATAAGTCAACAGCAGAATTTACTAGAGTAACTAATACTCGAGTAAAACCGACCAAAATTAAAGTAGGTTTGAGAGTGATGCTGATTAACTTTAATAAGACTTCTGCAATGCCTAAACTCGACCAAAAGTTTGTTGGTCTGTATCGAGTAGTTGAACATATCAATGGCAATAAGTATAAAGTTAGAGAATTAAGTACTGGTCAATGTAAAGAGTCGCATTTGGACCATATGAAGTTAGTATGTGACGAAGACGAAGTCCCTGACAACCAGACTGGTGTGACTGACAATGACAATCCGACAGACCCTGTACCTTCTACTTCTAGTAATCAGCCAAAGGAACGGCCTGAATGTTGTTACTCCTTGCGTACACGACAAGTATTGAGAAATCCTCAAGTTTCTTGTGTAAATACCCATTTAGAAGCTCCTCAACCTAGGCATGTGTTGTCAATTGCAAAATATTTTAATCCACCCAGAGATGATAACCATTCTGCCTATGTAAATCTGACCCTAGCAGAATTGAAGTTAAATGTAAATATCCTGTATAATTAGATGATTCAGTTAGGAGAAATTGTCGACTGTGTGTTTTGTTATCAGATGTTCAGAATCCAGATTTTTTTTTTTGTGTGTGTACACGTTCCCTCCAAATTCTGAGATTTAACAGTATGACCTATGCACGCCGGGTCTTTCTTTTCTGTTAAAACTTTCTTCTTTATAAATATGTTCTTCCACAGAATCCGTAGAGTGCATGAATACAGATCGATTGATCACTTTTATAAATTGTAATTGTACTATCATTTGTAATGCATTACTTTAAGACATATTACATTAAGATCCATTACATTAAGATCCATTACCATAAGATCCATTACAGTAAGATCCATTTATTACTATCTATTCAGTCGATTCAATCCTGTTACAATTCTTTGATTAGTTCTATTGTATTGAATCAGCCGAGAGCTACCTGCCTGTTCAGTCTTTAGAGTTGTAGTGTATGTCGGGACAACATACGTAGTGTGCCCGAGCTGTCATATATACCATATGTACTATACTTGTGTAGTATATGTACTATTTGTATATACTTGTGTAGTATATGTTGTAATACCAGCTTTTAGTTAGGATCCCTTTGAACTTGTGAAATCACACGCTCCTCTTGTGAGACGCTTCCCTCAGGCGTTCCCCCACACTTCCTTGGACCGCGGCACAATAAGAAGGTAGGCTGGTACTGGCGCTCCTCCCAATCTAAGTTAATACACTGTTACCATCCACCAGTGTGTTTCTCTATGACCGTTATCTCCCAAGAACCTACACAACACAACACAATGTACATCGTAGTACACTAGGTCAGTGTGCTAAGTACAACACACTGTACACTAGGTCAGTGTGTTAAGTACAACACACTGAACACTATGGTACACTTGGACATTATGTTAACTACAACACATTGTTTACAGTTGTACACTAGGTCAGTATGTTAAGTACAACACAGTGTACACTGTGGAACACGATCAGTGTGTTAAGTACAACACAGTGAACACCATTGTGCACTAGATCAGTGTGCTAGGTACAACACATTGCTCACTGTGGAACACTAGGTGAATGTGGTGAGTACAATTCATTGTACATCGTGGTACACTAGGTCTGTATGGTAAGTACAACAGAGTCTACACTGTGGTACACTGGTACAATAGTTCAGTGTAATAGGTTAGTGTGTTAAGTATAACACTGTGTACAATGTGGTACACTTGGTCTTTGTGTTAATTACAACAGAGTGCCCACCATGGTACACCAGGTCAGTGCGGTAAGTGCAATTCACTGTACACTGCGGTACACTAGGTTGTGTGTTAAGTACAACATACTGTATTTCGTGGTACACTACGTCAGTGTGATAAGTACAGCACACTGTACACTGTGGTACAATAGGTTAAGCGTTAAATACAACATAATGTACACTGTGGTGAACTGTGTTGTACTTAACACACTAGGTCAGTGTGTTAAGTACAACACAGTGTACACCAAAGTTGTACACTAGGTTATGTTAAGTACAACACAGTGTACACTGTAGAACAATAAGTCACTATGTTAAATTCAACAGTGTACACTGTGGTACAATAGGTCATTATGTTTAGTACTACACAGTGTACACCATGGAACACGAGGTCAGTGTGTTAAGTACTACACAGTGTTCACCATGGAACACGAGGTCAGTGTGTTAATGTACACTATATTACACTAGTTCAGTATTGCACCCCCTGAATGGGGCTCTAATTTCGTGTAATTTTATATTGCCGATATTTTCATTAATAGCTAAAATGAAAATATCTTTCTTTATGCAACAATTACATTTTTCACTGTGCTCGCTCTTGAAGAGTTGTGATTGGCTTTCTGCCATCACAAATTGCTTTGCTAACTACCGCTCAATTGTTAGTGTCAGGTTGTACCTTGCACCATGCTGGAGTAGCACGGGCGAGTCACGGGATCTCAGCTGGTCATCGCTCTACCAGCACCCCTCAAATCACAAAAACCCCACGACAACCATACACTTTAACACCACACACACTCATCAGTCCCCCTGTCCCCACCCCAGCAACCCAAAACCCACCATCACAGCAAACCCCCACCCCCACCACAAACTCCACCCCACCAACCCATACCCCAACCATACAATCCCCCCACCCATGCTGCAACCCCCTATAGGCACCCTGCCCACACCCCTCCAACCCACCAAGATCTCCCCAGGGCCACAGTATTGGAAACAAGGTGATTAACTTTAATAAGACTTCTGCAATACCTAAACTCGACCAAAAGTTTGTTGGTCTGTATCGAGTAGTTGAACATATCAATGGCAATAAGTATAAAGTTAGAGAATTAAGTACTGGTCAATGTAAAGAGTCGCATTTGGACCATATGAAGTTAGTATGTGACGAAGACGAAGTCCCTGACAGCCAGACTGGTTCGAGTCACATTTCCTGACCCTTGTATGTCTGTATGTGTGTTTTTCTCTATATATGTTTGATCTCTGTATGTACTTATTTACATGAAGGGAATCCTTTAATTAATCCATTGCGACTTTAACTTCATAATCTCTTTTGGCTTTTCTTATTCCTTTATTTTATTCTCTTTTTCATTGAATTTACTGATTTATTAAGTGCCCCTCTGATTCGCCTGTAGATGCCTCTCTTTTGACCTACGAGATATGTTAATCACAAATGCAGATGGAATTACGAATAAGTATGAAGAGTGGAATGAAAGAATAGGTGAGGTGTCCCCAGACATTATAGCTGTCACAGAAACTAAACTAAAGGAGACAGTAACAGATGCAATCTTCCCACAAGGATATTAGATCCTGAGGAAAGATAGAAGGAGCAGGGGGAAAGGAGGGGTCGCACTGCTTGTAAGGAACCGTTGGAGATTCAAGGAAATGGAAGGAATGGAGGTGTGTAGAGAAAGGGACTTCATAGTAGGTACCATCCAGTCTGGGGAGCACAAGATTGTCATTGCAGTGATGTATAACCCACCACAGAACTGCAGGAGGCCAGGTGAGGAATATAATGAGAACAACAGAGCGATGGTGGACACTCTGGCGGAGGTGGCAAAAAATGCGCACATGAGCAGAGCGAAGCTACTGGTCATGGGTGATTTCAACCACAGGGAGATCGACTGGGAGAACCAAGAACCACGTGGGGGTCCAGAAACTTGGAGAGCCAAGATGATGGCCGTGGTACTGGAAAACCTGATGCACCAACATGTCAGGGACACGACCAGAGTGAGAGGAGAAGATGAACCAGCAAGACTGGACCTTGTATTCACCCTGAACAACTCAGATATTGAAGACATAACACACGTGAGCCTCCTGGGAGCCAGTGACCATATGGTGCTGAGCTTTCAGTACACTGTAGAGCTACAGGAGGAGAGGGAAAAC
This sequence comes from Cherax destructor, assembly GCA_009830355.1. Lineage (NCBI taxonomy): Eukaryota > Metazoa > Arthropoda > Malacostraca > Decapoda > Parastacidae > Cherax > Cherax destructor. The sequence continues at coordinate 12,653 of WNWK01027218.1, forward strand.
GGTACCAAAAGAGACAAACCAGACTTTAAAAGAGGAAACTACACGGGCATGAGGAATTTCCTGCAGGAGGTTCAGTGGGAAAGGGAAATGGAAGGACAGACAATAAATGAAATGATGGAATACATAGGGGCAAAGTGCAAGGAGGCAGAGGAATGGTTTATACCCAGAGGAAAAAGATTAAGTGGGAAGGCCAGAAAGAGCCCCTGGTTTACCCAAAGGTGCAGGGAGGCAAAGACTCAGAGTGTCAGAGAATGGAAAAGGTACAGAAGGCAAAGAACCCAAGTAAACAAAGAGATTAGTAGAAACGAGTATGCACAAGTACGGAGAGACGCCCAGAAACAGTACGAAAACGACATAGCATCGAAAGTTAAGTCTGACCCGAAACTGATGTACAGTCACATCAGAAGGAAGACAACAGTCAAGAACCAGGTGATAAGGCTGAGGAGAGAAGATGGGGAACTCACAAGTAACGATCAACAGGTATGTGAGGAACTCAACTTGAGGTTTAAGGAAGTATTCACAGTGGAGGAAGGAAGGCAGCTGGGTAGACAGGATGGGGTGCATCACCAACAAGGGATGTATCAAGTGCTAGAGGGCATACACACAACTGAGGAGGAGGTGAAGCAGTTACTCAGTGACCTCGATACCTCAAAGGCGATGGGTCCGGACAATATCTCCCTTTGGGTTCTTCGGGAAGGAGCTGAGGTACATAAGAACATAAGAACATAAGAAAGAAGGAACACTGCGGCAGGCCTACTGGCCCATGCGAGGCAGGTCCAAATCTCCCACCGGCTTAAGCCAATGCCCCGACCCATCCAGGTCAGGTTACATTCACTTAAGGAAGGAGCTCGGCATCTGACCTAGTAGCACAAACTAGTCAGGTCTAACTCACACCCACCCGCACCCACTCATATATTTATCTAGCCTATTTTTAAAACTACACAACGTTTTAGCCTCTATAACTGTACTCGGGAGTTTGTTCCACTCATCGACAACTCTATTACCAAACCAATGCTTTCCTATATCCTTCCTGAATCTGAATTTATCCAACTTAAAGCCATTGCTGCGAGTCCTGTCAATACTAGATATTTTTAGCACGCTATTTACATCACCTTTATTTATTCCTGTTTTCCATTTATACACCTCAATCATATCCCCCCTAATTCTACGCCTTTCTAGAGAGTGCAGATTCAGGGCCCTCAGTCTATCCTCATAGGGAAGATTTCTGATACATGGAATCAACTTAGTCATCCTCCTTTGTACGTTTTCCAGAGCATTTATATCCATTCTGTAATACGGTGACCAAAACTGTGCAGCATAATCTAGATGAGGCCTCACCAAGGATATATAGAGTTGAAGAACAACCTGAGGACTCCTATTATTTATGCTTCTTGATATGAAGCCAAGGATTCTGTTCGCTTTATTGCGAACACTTATGCACTGCTGTCTTGGTTTTAGATTACTGCTAACCAGAACTCCTAAATCCTTTTCGCAATCAGTAGTATTAAGACCTACATTATTTAGTTTATATGTGGCATGGTTATTGTCCTGTCCAATATTTAGAACTTTGCATTTATCTATATTAAACTGCATCTGCCACTTCTCCGACCACTGCATCAGTCTATTCAAATCTTCCTGGAGTGCTCTAATGTCCTCATTTGAATGAATTGGACGACCTATTTTGGTGTCATCGGCAAACTTGCTTATGTCGCTATTTATTCCCTCATCTATGTCGTTTATGTAGATTGTGAACAACAAGGGGCCCAATACTGACCCCTGTGGAACACCGCTTGTGACACTTCCCCACTCTGATTTCTCCCCATTTATGCAAACTCTCTGCTGCCTATTTGTCAACCATGCCTCTATCCAGGAAAAATTTCTCCTCCTATTCCGTGTGCCTTAATTTTCCTCAATAGTCTCTGATGTGGGACTCTATCAAAAGCCTTACTGAAGTCCATATACACAATATCATATTCATTACCATGATCTACCTCCTCAAATACCTTAGTGAAAAAGTTATTAAATTTGTAAGGCAGGAACGCCCTTTTGTAAAACCGTGCTGAGATTCGTTGATTAATTTATGCTTTTCAAGATGGCTGCGAATTGCCTCGGCAATTATTGATTCCATAAATTTTCCCACTATGGAGGTTAGGCTTATTGGTCTATAGTTCGAAGCTAAGGACCTGTCACCTGCTTTGAAAATAGGTATTACATTTGCCATTTTCCACTTATTTGGCACCATGCCAGTTTGCAGTGATATGTTGAAAAGATTAGCCAACGGGTTGCTAAGCTCCTCTTTACATTCCTTTAGAACCCTTGCATACAGTTCATCAGGGCCTGGGGATTTGTTAGGTTTCAATTTATCTATTTGTCTAAGGACCATGTCACTTGTGACCCTAATCGTGCATAGTTTACTATCATCCTGTTCTACATAATTAATTATTTCTGGAATATCGCTAGTATCTTCCTGTGTAAAAACTGAGAGGAAGTAAGTGTTAAACATTCTACACATTTCCTTATCACTGTCGGTGAGCTGACCTGAGTGACTTTTGAGTGGGCCTATCTTGTCCCTAATCTTACTTCTGTATACCTGAAAAATCCTTTTGGGTTAGTCTTCGATTCTCTCGCAACTTTAACCTCATAGTCTCTTTTTGCTTTTCTTATTCCTTTTTTTATTTCTCTCTTTAACTGAATATATTGGTTACCTAATTGCCCCTCTCCTCTTTTGATTCGCCTATATATGCCTCTCTTTTGACCAATGAGATGTTTTAATCTATTGTTCATCCATTTAGGATCATTTTTGTTTGATCTGATTTCCCTATTAGGAACATAAGCTGTCTGAGCAGCTAGAACTATTCTCTGGAAAACGTCATATTGGCAATCACCACCTACCTGACCCACTGTCAGGTCATTCCAGTTCAGCCTACCCAGGTAATTTTTCAGTCCTATGAAATCAGCCAGGCGGAAGTCAGGGACAGAGACTTGATTTCCATTAGTAGGGTAATTCCATGATATATTAAAACTGAGTGATTTGTGATCACTTTCCCCAAGCTCATCATTAACCTTGAGACTGGGCAGCTACCTGAGGTATGGAAGAAGGCCAATGTAGTCCCCAACTTTAAAAAAGGAGACAGAAAAGAGGCACTAAACTATAGACCGGTATCACTTACATGTATAGTGTGCAAAGTCCTGGAGAAAATCATCAGGAAAAGAATTGTGGAGCACCTCGAGCTGAACAGGATAATAAACACCAGACAGCACGGATTCCGGGAAGGCAAATCCTGTGTAACAAACCTCCTAGAGTTCTATGATAAAGTAACAGAGGTAAGGCAAGAGAGAGAAGGGTGGGTTGATTGCATTTTCCTGGACTGCAGGAAAGCCTTCGACACAGTTCCTCACATGAGATTAGTAAAGAAGTTGGAAGAACAAGCATATATAACAGGAAGGACACTGGAATGGATCAGGGAATACCTCACAGGGAGGCAACAACGGGTCATGGTGCGTGATGAGGTATCACAGTGGGCGCCTGTGACAAGCGGTGTACCGCAGGGGTCAGTCCAAGGACCAGTGTTATTCTTGGTATATGTAAATGACATGACGGACGGGATAGACTCAGAAGTGTCTCTGTTCACAGATGATGGGAAATTAATGAGGATAATCACATCGGAAGAGGACCAAGCAGGACTTCAAACAGACCTGGACAAGCTTGACATCTGGTCTAGCAACTGGCTTCTCGAATTCAATCACACCAAATGCAAAGTCATGAAGATCGGAGAAGGGCAAAGAAGACCGCTGACAGAGTACAGGCTAGGCGGACAAAGGCTACAAACCTAGGCAAAGGAGAAAGACCTTGGGGTGAGTATAACGCCAAGCACGTCTCCGGAGGCACACATCAACCAGATAACTGCGGCAGCATATGGGCGACTGGCAAACCTAAGATTAGCGTTCCGTTACCTTAACAAGGAATCGTTCAAGACACTGTACACCGTGTACGTCAGGCCCATACTAGAATATGCAGCACCAGTCTGGAACCCACACCTGGTCAAACACGTAAAGAAACTAGAGAAAGTGCAAAGGTTTGCGACAAGATTAGTTCCACAACTCAGGGGTCTGTCCTATGAAGAAAGGTTGATGGAAATAGGACTAACAACACTGGAGGAAAGAAGGGTCAGAGGAGACATGATAACGACATACAAAATACTGCGGGGAATCGACAAGGTAGACAGTGACAGGATGTTCCAGAGAGGGAACACAGAAACAAGGGGACACATCTGGAAGCTGAAGACTCAGATGAGTCAAAGGGATGTTAGGAAGCATTTCATCAGCCACAGATTAGTCAGGAAGTGGAGTAGTCTAGATAAAGACATAGTGGAGGCAGGAACCATACACAGTTTTAAGACGAGGTATGATAAAGCTCATGGAGCAGGGAGAGCAGATACCCAGTAGCGGGCAGTGCAGAGGCGGGGCCAGGAGCTGAGTCTCGACCCCTGCAACCACAATTTGGTGAGTAGAATTAGGTGAGTACACTTGTATATGCCAGTATTTTTATAACTGATGATAAAGTACCAGACGATACTTAAAAGTCGTACTGTTAAGAAATGTGCCTTCAGCACTGTACTACTATATGTACAATTTAACTTTGCATTACAAGAGAAGTGTATGACTGATCGGCGAGGGCCTGGGTTCGATTCCCAGCCAGGGCAGAAACATTGGGCGTGTTTCTTTACACCTGTTGTCTATGTTCCCCATCAGTAAAATGGGTACCTGGGTGTTAGTCGACTGGTGTGAGTCGCATCCTAGGACACTGACCTAATCTGCCCGAAATGCTCAGCATAACAAGGGACTTTCTATATAGTAGTATGTCACTGATGTCAGCTAGGCCTGTATACCATGTACATGTACTTGTAGTAAATAAAGATATTATTATTATTATTATATTACCTTGATAAGAGCTGTCTAAGACATACTGATTATTTCATTGTTTAGCTATACTATGGAGATTTATACATTCCCGGTGAATCATTTTAACTGTGACAATATATATATATATATATATATATATATATATATATATATATATATATATATATATATATATATATATATATATATATATATATGCAAAAAGATCACAGTAAACAGGTGATATCAAAATATGCAAGACAACCACTATGAAAAAATAGAAGAATTCCAAGCGCTTTCGTGACTACTCACATTATCAAGGAACTATAAAAGGAAACATGACAAGAAGGCTTATAAAATGGCAGAATACACCTCACAGTCACATCACACTAACAAAGACTACACCTCACAGTAGCGTAACAACGCACGAATCTGTAAAAAGGAACATATGAAAGGACCTGAAACTCTTCCCAAGAATTAAGATTAGTCCAATTTATCATTAAATTCTTCCCAAATTTTATTAATTATAAATGAATCCAATTTATATAAACCAAAAGAAATATTCATATTATTTTCAAAACTGCTTTTAATGAAACATGATTCTATTATATTCCTCTCAACCATGGACTTGCTTGATACAACCTTCTCAGCATTTTGAAAATCAATTGGATGGTTAAAGTCTCTCACATGAATAAATAGAGCATTAGAATCTTGTCCAGTTCTAATGCTATATTTATGTTGTTTTAATCTTAGTTCAAGACTTTTACCAGTTTGACCATAATAAACTTTATCGCATATTTTACAGGGAATCTTATAGACACATCCGTCAGCATTTTGGGGGGAATTTTTTATCAAAAGTCTTTTTACTGTATCAAGATTTTTAAATACAACTTTGATATTAAAATTATTAAGAAAGGAAGGCATATCAACCAAGTTTTCATGGTAAGGGAGAACCAACATATTTTTGGTTGAATAAGGTTGGTTGTCCCTTTTTGGATTGTAAAAAGTATTCCTAGCTATTTTAAAAGATTTATCAATTATGTTTCTTGGGTATTTTAAATCATTAGCTATTTCATAAATTTTAGAGATTTCTTCATCTATGAACTCTGGACTACAAATACGTAAAGCTCTCAAAAACATTGAAGAAAAAACCGACACTTTAACTCTATCTTGATGTGAAGAGTAATAGTGTACATAGGAACAATTATTTGTAGGTTTTCTGTAAATTTTGAATTTAAAATCAATGTTACCCTTAAAAATAAACACATCTAGGAAGGGCAATGAGTTATTTACTTCGAATTCAACAGTAAAATTTATAGAATGAGCTAAGCTATTTAATTTAACAAGGAAATGGTTTATGTCTACATTCTTAGGCATAAGGCACAAAATATCATCAACATATCTATACCACTTAGCTCTATTGGGAAGGATAGTGTTAAGCAATCTTGTTTCGAAAAATTCCATATATAAGTTACTAAGAACAGGTGAAAGAGGATTTCCCATTGCCATACCAAACTTCTGAGTGTAAAACTCATCATTAAATACAAATTTTGCATCAACAATACAAAGTTTAATAAGTTTAAGGATAGTAGGAACTGGCAATGGTAAATCATAATTAACCAGTTCTTCAGATAAGAATCTTAGTAAATCATCAACTGGAACTATTGTAAACAAGGAGGTAACATCAAAACTAACCATATTGAAATCATTTAAATTAGTCAAGGTGCTTAATTTATCAACTAAATCTAAATTGTTTTTAACATTAAAATTAGAAATTTTTCCAACAATTGGGCTCAAAATATCAACAAGCCATTTAGAAAGTTTATAAGAAAGTTTATAATAATGTGAGTAGTCACGAATGCGCTTGGAATTCTTCTATTTTTTCATAGTGGTTGTCTTGCATATATATATATATATATATATATATATATATATATATATATATATATATATATATATATATATATATATATATATATATATATATATATATATATATTTCGCCCTTTGAAGAATGGGTCCTATTTAACTCACTTTCATAAGAAAATTAAAATCTTTCTGAGTTTATTATTTTAATTAATTTTACTCTGGAGTTTTGGCCATTCTTTAAGAAAGTTGAAGGTTATTCTGCCACTTTAAACCCTTGTTGTGAACAGAGTTTTCCCCTGGACTAAAGTTCACCAGCTGTCCGAGTACACTCGAGGTTTCAAATGAACTGGATTGCTTCTTTCCTCACAACAAGTGGGGACGCCTGTCCGGGACCATTGATCCGATATGTTCTTTAAATTTACTCTTTCTTCTTTAAGATACGATTAAAATGGATGACCTAAAATAGTTAGGATTAGTTACAAACTTGTTGGACATTAGCCCATAACCTTGGGATACCTTATAATAGAGACTATGCTGCTGAAACCTTGAGAGCAATAATCAAGGACCGGTTGTTTCCGGAAGCGTCTAATGAAGCCGAAGTTGACGATCTACACTCACTGAGTTTGAAATTGCAATGGAATGGTTCAGATAACCAAACTAGCACTGACAGATCTGGAACCGAACCTTTGAGATCTTCTCAACATTTTAGAGATCAAGTAGGTTCAACTCCATCAGTCATGCAGGGTGAACCCGACTTTATAGTTAATAAACATCCCCTTCCAAATTACCAGCCTAGTTTGATAAGAACTGGCGCCCGCCCGAAGAGATTCACAGACAATTCAAATGTTGCCCCCCCCCCCCTCCTGTCCTCTTTACCTTTTAGACATGTGTCCCAAGAACTGTTGCAGAATGCACAGATTGAGGCTCAACGTCTACTAAGAGAAGAGGAATTCAGTAGGGAAATCCTTCGTATGCAGAGGCTAAGGCAGGAATAATCAAGGTGCGAATATAAGGAAAAGATTCAGATAACCTTTGATTTACAAAAGGCAGTGCTCATGATGCCTAGATTCAACGACCATGACATAGATGTATTTTTCGAGGTATCCGAAAATCAAGTCCGCGCACTAGGTTGGCCAAAAGAACATTGCGCCGCTTTACTCCATACGACTCCCCTCAAGGAAGGTTCCTTGCTGCTGGTGAGAGGCTCTTGATCTGTTGAATTGGATCTGTGCTCCAGTTCCCTGAATTAAACCTGAATACCTTCCACATCCCCCAAAGGCACTGTATAATCCTGCAGGTTTAGCGCTTCCCCCTTGATTATAATAATAATAATAACTCCATATTACTTTGTATGGTAAAGCTCAAGCATGTACCGCCTCCCTTCTGTACGAACAATATGTGCAGTACGATGTCATAAACAAGGTCCTCCTGGAGACATATGATTTACTTCCCGTTAGCTATTAAACCGCGTTTTGTAATTTAACACGGCAACCATTTCAGTCCTATGTCGATTTTGCTCAACAAAAAACAGTGGCCTTCGACCGTTGGTGTAGGGCTTCAGGGGATAATTCATTAGAAAGTCTAACACAGGTGATATTATTAGAGGACTTCTATACTAATTTGCCAGAGGACTTGCATAAGTACCTCATTTACCATCCTAAGACAAATTTAGTAGAGACCGCGGCTTTGCCAGATAATCACGAGGTTTCCCAACTACTTGTTCGAAGGGAACGAAAAAGGGAGCCAGAAAAACCCATTTCAAAAAAAGAACGGGCAAAGTTGTCAGAAAGAAGTTATTTAACTTCCCTCGATGGGGGTTTACCGGACACCTACACCGCCGACAGGTAGGCTTGGTTTTCGAACTGACTCGCCTAGCAACCAAGGAAAATCGAATGAACTTGTGAAGTGTTCCTATTGTGCAAGAAGATGGCACTCTAGAAATAAGTGCTTTAAACGAGAAAGGGACTTGAAAAATACACAAAAATCTCGTCTTCCTATGCAGATGATATCATAGTCTGAATCTAAAGGAACTTCTGAACGATTCCCAAGGATCGAAAGATCATTGTGCTAGGTGACTAGCTCCCGTACTCATTTCCGAGGAATTCATGTCTCTGGTGACTATTTGGTGTAAGTAAAGTCATTTAGAGACACTGGATCGTATTTAACCTTGCTAAAGGAAAACGTACTACCCGTCTCCCAAGACTCATATGCTCACATGAACGTCTTCTTGGAGGCTCATGGTAGCTCTATAATTAAATTCCCTATTCATAAGGTTTATCTCCAGACGCCATTATTTCATGGCTGGGTTTCTATGGGAATATGATCCGCAGAGTTCCCCGTTAGTGGAGTAGAGTTATTCCTGGGCAATGACTTAGAAAGTCAAGGCATACCCATAGAGCCGTAGGTTTTTTGATAATCCCACCGCCGACAATTATGCGGTCGAGGGGTGTAAAGAGGGTCCTACCCTATTTCCCTTAAACATCATAACCAGGGCCATGACTTGGAGCTCCCAAACCTCCCTGGGTTCCGAGGCTCCCCACCCCCAGTGGGATTAGGATTGGATGTCCTTTGTAAGGAAACTGCAGACTCCGATTCTCGGATTCTTAAAATCTCCGGTCTTGGACTCTTTTCTCAATCTGTCTAAAATTGACTTCTTATCCAGAGACGAATTGGTAAGGGAGCAACAATCGGACCCCTCCTCGAAAAAGGTCCATGTAAGAGGGGTTTCCGATGATGAAACCAAGCGCCCCGTTAGTTGTTATTACGTGAAAGATCAGATATTATGGATTTAAGAAGTTAGTAAAATGATGGATGGTAAACTGGCGCTCGAAGAGAGGCACCTGGTCGTCCTACCCTACACCTTCAGGGATCTTGCCTTTAGATTTGCACATTACAGTCCTATGGGAAGACATTTGGGTTGCAAGAAAACCTTGGGGAAAAATAGGCAAGCATTTCTGTGGGCCAAAAATGAAGGAGACCGTCGAAGAGCGGGTAAGGCAGTGTCACGTGTGTCAGCTCGGTGGCAAACCTGCTCACGATCCACCCCCGGCACCCTTAGTTCCCATCTCTGGTAAAGGAGAACTCTTTTCACATCTTGTGATAGATTGTGTGGGGCCATTACCCAAAACCAAACAGGGCAATTAGTAATTATTCATAATAATGGATACGGTTACACAATACACCGAAAGCAATTCCTTTAAGAAAGATCAATGCTTGTGTTATAATACCTGTTCTGCTAAAGTTCTTTTCTCAGGTCGGACTTCCAAGGGTGATTTAATCGGATCAAGGGTCAAATTTTACATTCAAACTCGTGACACGTTATCTCGACTGGGCATTAATTCAGTGTTCGCGACTGCCTACCAACCTCAGAGTCAAGGCGTTTTGGAACGTTTCCATCAAACGATAAAATCCATCATAAGATCATATTTTCTCCAATATTCCCAGGACTGGGACGAGGGAATTCCCTTCCTCCTATTCGCGTTGAGGGAGAGTGAGCAAGAGAGTTTGGGGTTTTCAACCTTTGAATTAATCTATGGACACCAAGTACGAGGCGCAGTGGCTGTGCTTAAAGAACCCTGGGTAGGGACAGACCAACCACCGCTTAGAACTTCTTTTGCTGTTATGAAAGAACGTTTTTCTACGGCACGAGGAATAGTGGCCAAAAACGTGCAGCTAACACAAAGATGAAACATCAATACGATAACCAACCGGACAACACCGTTTATATAACCAACCGGACAAAACCGTTCCTTTAAGCCGAAGGACAAAGTAATGGTGCAGAATTTCACCCCAGGACCTGCCCTTCGACCTAAATATGAAGGATATTTGGAGGTCGTCAGTCCGATAAATGACTGGCAGCCATGTGACACTGAAAATAAGGAGAAACTGGCAACCATGTGACACTGAAAATAAGGAGAAACTGGCAACCATGTGACACTGAAAATAAGGTGAAACTGGACACCATGTGACACTGAAAATAAGGTGAAACTGGCAACCATGTGACACTGAAAATAAGGAGAAACTGGCAACCATGTGACACTGAAAATAAGGAGAAACTGGCAACCATGTGACACTGAAAATAAGGTGAAACTGGACACCATGTGACACTGAAAATAAGGTGAAACTGGCAACCATGTGACACTGAAAATAAGGAGAAACTGGCAACCATGTGACACTGAAAATAAGGAGAAACTGGCAACCATGTGACACTGAAAATAAGGAGAAACTGGCAACCATGTGACACTGAAAATAAGGTGAAACTGGACACCATGTGACACTGAAAATAAGGTGAAACTGGCAACCATGTGACACTGAAAATAAGGAGAAACTGGCAACCATGTGACACTGAAAATAAGGAGAAACTGGCAACCATGTGACACTGAAAATAAGGAGAAACTGGCAACCATGTGACACTGAAAATAAGGTGAAACTGGCAACCATGTGACACTGAAAATAAGGTGAAACTGGCAACCATGTGACACTGAAAATAAGGAGAAACTGGCAACCATGTGACACTGAAAATAAGGTGAAACTGGACACCATGTGACACTGAAAATAAGGTGAAACTGGCAACCATGTGACACTGAAAATAAGGAGAAACTGGCAACCATGTGACACTGAAAATAAGGAGAAACTGGCAACCATGTGACACTGAAAATAAGGTGAAACTGGACACCATGTGACACTGAAAATAAGGTGAAACTGGCAACCATGTGACACTGAAAATAAGGAGAAACTGGCAACCATGTGACACTGAAAATAAGGAGAAACTGGCAACCATGTGACACTGAAAATAAGGAGAAACTGGCAACCATGTGACACTGAAAATAAGGTGAAACTGGCAACCATGTGACACTGAAAATAAGGAGAAACTGGCAACCATGTGACACTGAAAATAAGGAGAAACTGGCAACCATGTGACACTGAAAATAAGGAGAAACTGGCAACCATGTGACACTGAAAATAAGGAGAAACTGGCAACCATGTGAGACTGAAAATAAGGAGAAACTGGACACCATGTGACACTGAAAATAAGGAGAAACTGGCAACCATGTGAGACTGGCAACCATGTGACACTGAAAATAAGGAGAAACTGGCAACCATGTGAGACTGGCAAACATGTGACATTGAAAATATGGAGAAACTGGCAGCCATGTGACACTGAAAATAAGGTGAAACTGGCAACCATGTGACACTGAAAATAAGGAGAAACTAGCAACTATGTGACACCGGCAAAAATGTGACTGGCGACCATGTGACATGGGCACCGGCAATCGTGTGACACCGGCAACCATATGACACTAGCAACCATGTGACACTGGCAACTGTATGACACTAGCAACCATTTGACACAGGCAACCATGTGACTGGCGACCAAGTGACAAGGGCACCGGCAATCGAGTGACACCGGCAACATATGACACTGGCAACCATGTGACATGGGAAACCATGTGACACGGGCAATCATAAGACACCAGCACCCATATAATACAGGAAATAATGTGAAACTGGCAACCATGTGACACTGGCAACTGTATGACACTGGCAACAATTTGACACTGGCAACCATGTGACACTAGCAACCGTGTGACACTGGCATCCATATGACACTGGCAATTATATGACACTAGCAAGCTTTTGACACTGTAAACACCTCTTTCCTGTGCACACTAGGGATAATACTAACATTAATAATAATAGTGATGTTAATAATAATACAAAGAATAATATTAATATTAAAATTCATTATAACTTTAACATTAATAGTAACGCTAACATTAATAATAATGTAGACAGCCTATGCTCCCTGTTAGTTTCATATCTCGCGGCACTCCAGTGCTGCCATCTGTAGGTCTGTTCAGGTCAGTGAGATGCGATACCAAAGCCACCTCACTACCCCGGCCTACCTCACTGAAGAAGGTTGTTCCAAGCTGGCTTCCGGTCCCCTCACGTTTCTGCCCATGTGAACCTACACTTTCAACTTAATTAAAGAGCATCTAGTCAACGGCTGTCATCTTTCAACCCACGCTACCCCTTACAGCAAGCTAAACAGGAAACAACAGTGGTTGCAGCAGTGGTCCACGGCAGAGTGAGCTTTGTTCTCGCAGTGTAGGAGACCAGCCAATTATCCGTGATCATCCAGTTCACCCGCTGGCTTATAGCATCATCCGTCGCTTCCAGCATCTCATAGGTGCCAGAGATCATCGTCCTTGATTTTTCCACAAAATCGGGACATAGGCATCACAGCGTCATCTCCAGCCTTCACAGTCACATGTGTGTTCATCTCCTCGTTTACAACTCTCCATCGTTCTCCTACATCCAGCAGCGTCCCTACACCCTTTCTCCAGCTATAAGAGATGCGAGGTGTGGTCGTTTTGGGTGTGTTGGTGCTGTGTGTCCACGCGCGCCTACCTCAGAGCGTGGCTGCTCGCCTACCCCACACCACTAATCATCTCTCCACTCATCCTGCTACGTTCTACGCTCCCTATACCCAGCTCGCCGTCTGTGTGTGTTGTCTTCTCCGAGTTCTTCAAGACATCATTCCCGGCTTACCACATGGAAACCTGTTACAAAATGACACGATATCTATTAATAATAGATATCTCCAGTGAACACTAGAAAGGAAAGCCCTTCTAGCATCCAGCCTGTTACTGGGCTTTTGCAACAAAGTCAGTATCCTGGTTCAGTTATCCGACATATTATATAGATTAAGGGGATTCCAACTGATAGGGTACTAACCAAAGTAAATGATTTAAAGATTTATTAACAAAGTGAGAAGATCTAGGGTAGCAAAGTAAATAAATATAAAAGATATTAATTATATATCAAATAGGATACTTAGGAGGATAGGGTCCTACACTGCTCTCATATACAATAAGTCTGTGCTGAGGGCACATATATATATAAAAGACTCAGAAATACCATCAGGTACTATATCAGTAATAAAATAATATATATAATAATTAAAAAGTAGAAAAGAGTGTCCCGTAACTATGACTGACTCAACCAGTGACGACAGAACAACTTCTCAAGCTAGCTGTACTAACAAATTGACAACCAGAACAGCTTGTTGTTAAAAACCCCCCGCAAAAGGGAAAA
>WNWK01027219.1:0-26520 GCA_009830355.1 Cherax destructor
ATGTAAATAATAATGTGGAACCTTTACCTTACCTCAACACAGCAAGCATGTCAACAAACAAGAACAGTAAAGTAATGCAAAAACACAGTACGGTAACGCGCAAGAACAGTACAGTAACTTAAAATAAATACAGTAACACAGAAGAAAATTACTAGTGTAACATGCAAGGGCTGCTTACTAACACATAAATATTAGTGTTTGTCTATTGTCTGCTGATTATACCAAACAATGATTATGTCAAAATTGTGATTGATGGAGTGATGGAAAAGACAAAATATAAGTAATGAAGAACTGGCTAGAAAAGAACCTCATAATAACAATAGAACAACACAAAACAGTACAGAAACACAAAACAATAGAGTAAAATAAGATAAGATAAGATTTCTTCGGATTTTTAACCCCGGAGGGTTAGCCACCCAGGATAACCCAAGAAAGTCAGTGCGTCATCGAGGACTGTCTGTCTTATTTCCATTGGGGTCCTTAATCTTGTCCCCCAGGCTGCGACCCACACCAGTCGACTAACACCCAGGTACCTATTTGCTGCTATGTGAACATTGACAACAGGTGTAAGGAAACACGTCGAAATGTTCCCCCGGGAATCGAACCCAGGCCCTCCGTTTGTGAAACGAGAGCTCTAGCCACCAGACCACCGGGCCTGGTGGTAACACACAAAAAAGTACAATAACATACAACAGTACACAAGTACCACACAAGAACATACAATAACAATACAATAAAATAAGGGAATAGTAGAACAAGATGACAATAATACATAAAACATCAGTATTGAAGACATTAAGACAGAGTTGTACTGGCCAGGTTGTAACATCCACCTCAGTAATCCCTTTTGTCCAGAGGTTGACTGGGAGAGTCAACCTCTCGATCTTATTTTCTTTCCCTAGATTTTTGTTTTTTGTTGTATTTGTGAATATTTTTTTAATATAGTGAAGTTGAGAGAAGTGAAGACATGAAAAATTAAAAAGTGAGAAAGAGACTAATTATGTAATAATTCATGAGAGTGTTTTCTTGCTATATCCAGTACAAGATTCTCGCAGTTGTTACTTCCTTATATCTCCACATTTATCATTAAGAATATCTACAAAATACTATGTAACATCATTCTACATCCCGATTATTCAGAATTCTAATAAAATATATAATATAATTTAAATACAAACTGGAAATCACATATCACTACACATCACTAATAAACACTGAAAAACCAGTCATTACTTTAAATCACAAATCATCACCGCAAATCACAAATCATCACCGCAAATCATAGATCGTAACTATATATTCACAAATCATCACTACCCCTTGTGTAGACATTCAAGACACTACCACCCGAGATATTAAACAAGGGAAGTGTTTTTGGGTATGTCCAAATGAGATCGAACTGTGGAATAAAATCACATCGATATTAAAAGATGACAACACCAAATCGGACTTCATAAAAAACATGACAGCTTTCTATAACAGTTGGGACAGTAAAAAATCGGGGCCAGATGGTGCTAACGCCCCTGGTACAGATGTTGAAATGATACCCAATATATTTAAGAATGGAGAAATAAATGATGGTGACCTGAAGAGGGACAGTAGCTCTAGTGAAATATATGACGGGGAAACAGGTGTAGACAAGGACACACACAAAACAGTGGTACAAACTAGCAATACCACGGTAGATAGTAAACAAGGGGATGCCCAGGGAAATACTGAAGATAAATTACCGGAAACAGCAATAGTAACGAAGACAGACATGAGACAGGAACACACCCACCAATGGGGAACACAGTCACAAAAAACCTGGGCAAACGGAAACCAGGCCTATGGGAATATTATGCACTTGGTATCTGCAGGCATGGAAAATCTGGGAAATCAGATGGGACATGCAATTATGATCACCCCAGAAAATGTCGTTCCCATATGAAAACAGGCAAATGCAACCTCCCGTCCTGTAAGTTTTTCCACCCTGAAATGTGCCACACATCAATTCAGGAAAGACAGTGTTATAACTTATATTGCCAGGCATACCACCTAAAGGGTACGAGGCGACAAAGAACATCCAGACCATGGCAAAATCAGGGTAGCCACAGCCACTCCGGAGAGAGGTTTTTAGTGCCAGGAAGGAAAAAGCTGGCAGGAAATGACAGAAATTGTACACCAACTGCAATCATTTCTTGAGTGGAATCACAGTCAGTGGCCTCCACTCCATTACAACAGATATTAGAGCCAGGAAAAAAAGACCCCCCCCCCATACCACCAATACCACAAATCCAACGGCATTCATCTTTGCAAATATACAGGGTCTAAAGCCAGCAACAAACAACAAGGTACCTTACATTCGTGGACTGCTTACAGAGTGAAATGCTATGTTTGCGGCTTTCACAGAGACCCACATAAGAGACCACTTGGACAATGAAATATGGATCCCGGGCTACAACCTATACAGGTGTGACAGAGTGAACAGGCAAAAAGGGGGGGTTGGCCTGTATATCACAGAGTCACTTATATGTTCAGAACTACTAAATGACTCAAATGATGTAGTTGAAGTATTAGCAATAAAGGTCGAGAATCAAAACCTGGTCATCGTGATTGTCTACAAGCCCCCGTATGCAACGTCCCAACAATTCCAGGAACAGCTTCTGAAAATTGACCACTGTCTGGAAAATCTTCCAGCTCCTGCCCCCAACATCTTGCTACTGGTGGATTTCAACCTCAGGCACCTAAAATGGAGGAACATTGCAAACAATGTGGTAGCAGAGATAACACCAGGAGGCAGCTCAGATGAAAATTCACACATGTGTGAACTTTTAAATCTCTGCACCAAGTTCACCTTAAACCAGCAAATAGTAGAGCCCACAAGATTAGAGAATACGCTGGACCTCATCTTCACCAACAATGATGATCTGATACGAAATGTCATCATATCAAAAACAATATACTCAGATCACAACATAATAGAGGTCCAGACATGCATGCGGGGAGCCCCAGATCAACAAAATGTGATCAGCCGTGAGGGAGCTTTCTCCAAATTCAACTTCAATAACAAAAACATAAGGTGGGACCAAGTAAACCAAGTCCTAAATGATATAAACTGGGAAGATTGCCTAAGCATCACGGATCCCAACCTATGTCTAGAACAAATAAACTCTGTGGTACTTGAGGTTTGCTCAAGGCAAATTCCCTTAAGGAAAAGGAGGAGAAGATGCAAACTAGAAAGAGAGAGGCGCTCCCTATACAGGCGAAGGCACAGGAGGCCAATATCTCTGAAATACGTAGGGAGACACTAGTCAGAGAAATAGCAAACATCGAATTAAAACTAAAGGAATCTTATAGGAATCAAGAGACACGGGAAGAACTAAGAGCCATAAATGAAATTGAAAGAAACCCTAAGATTTTCTTTTCCTATGAAAAATCAAAGTTGAGAACAACAACCAGTATTGGGCCCCTACTTAAACCGGATGGGTCCTACACAGATGACAGCAAGGAAATGAGTGAGTTACTTAAATCCCAGTATGACTCAGTGTTTAGCGAGCCACTAACCAGACTGAAAATCGAAAACCTAAATGATTTTTTTATGAGAGTGCCACAGAACTTGACAGACGCATGCCTTTCTGACATCATCACGACGCCAAATGACTTCGAAAAGGCAATAAATGACATGCCCATGCACTCCGCTCCAGGCCCAGACTCATGGAACTCCGTGTTCATCAAGAACTGCAAGAAGCCCCTATCACATGCTTTTAACATCCTATGGAGAGGGAGCATGGACACTGGATCGTCCCGCAGCTACTAAAAACAACAGACATATCCCCGCTCCACAAAGGGGCAGTAAAGCAATTGCAAAGAACTACAGACCAATTGCGCTAACGTCCCATATCATAAAAATCTTTGAAAGGGTTCTAAGAAGCAAGATCGCCACCCATCTTGATACCCATCAATTGCACAACCCAGGACAGCATGGGTTTAGAGCAGGCCGCCCTGTCTGTCCCAACTACTGGACCACTACGACAAGGTCCTGGATGCTCTAGAAGATAAACAGAATGCAGATGTTATATACACAGATTTTGCAAAAGCCTTTGACAAGTGTGACCATGGTGTAATAGCACACAAAATGCGTGATAAAGGTATAACAGGAAAAGTTGGTAGATGGATCTATAATTTCCTAACACGTAGAACACAAAGAGTAGTAGTCAACAGAGTAAAGTCTGAGGCAGCTACTGTGAAAAGCTCTGTTCCACAAGGCACAGTACTTGCTACCATCCTATTCCTCATCCTCATATCAGACATTGACAGGGATATAAGCCACAGTGCTGTGTCTTCCTTTGCAGATGACACCCGAATCTGTATGAGTGTCCACCGTTGAAGACACTGCAAGACTCCAAGCAGACATCAACCAAATCTTTAAATGGGCTGCAGAAAACAATATGAAGTTCAATGATGAGAAATTTAAATTACTCAGATACGGAAAACGTGAAGAAATTAAAATCTCATCGGAGTACAAAACTAATTCCAACCACACAATAGAGCGAAAAACTAATGTCAAAGACCTGGGAGTGATCATGTCAGAGGATCTCACCTTCAAGGACCATAACAATGTAGCAATTGCATCTGCTCGAAAA
Source organism: Cherax destructor (assembly GCA_009830355.1). Classification (NCBI taxonomy): domain Eukaryota; kingdom Metazoa; phylum Arthropoda; class Malacostraca; order Decapoda; family Parastacidae; genus Cherax; species Cherax destructor. The sequence goes on from WNWK01027219.1 coordinate 4,626, forward strand.
ATGACAGGATGGATAATGAGAACCTTCAAAACCAGGGATGCCAAGCCCATGTTGACACTTTACAGATCGCTTGTTCTATCTAGGCTGGAATATTGCTGCACACTAACTGCACCTTTCAAGGCGGGTGAAATTGCTGACCTTGAAAATGTGCAGAGAACCTTCACGGCACACATAAGTGCGATAAACCACCTCAACTACTGGGAGCGCTTGAGGGGCGGATGAGCATTTTTGAGCTTTTTTTTTTATTTTGCAAATATTTCATTGGGAATATTGTCTTTGAATTAAGCAGCATTTGAAACAGAGACACTGAGTTTTTAGTGACGTTTTACCTTAGAGTTATATATAAAAAAAAAAAATGCCCTGTTTGATAGAGCTTATGGCAATCCCTCCTCTACAAAATTATTACGACATACAATATTCTAATTTAGATCAGATGAAAGAGGAAGAGTTAGGATATAGAACTTCAGTTCATCTTGAGCTTCCTCTCAATAGATTGCATTATATAAATTATTGAAATCCTTTTTTTTTTTTTTTATTTATTTGGGAAAAGAAAAATCACTATCAAGAAAAAGTAAAACATATCACAAAATCGCTCTTTAGTTCGATAGAACCATCACTCCTCTATACCCCTGCGAAAGAATCATGATGCTATGATAAATACTCTTTGCATAATAGGGATTACAATGTCAATAACTTACTCCTGAGATATTGGCACTTACAAAGCTTCGGAAGTGGTTTGTCACATATTCAGAGCAGTACCTCCCACCATACTTATCGACGGCTGCAAGGCCACTGAGGTGTCTGCCGCAGCTCACACACACACACCACTCCTCACAGAGTTGCCATGTAGTGTATTTAAAATGAAACAATCATAAAAACGCAATTTTAGGGTAAAAAAACTGGCTAATCAGCAACACATCTTTTGCTGACAAAAAAAAAAATACTTTTTAGTATAAACATACTTAGAAATATGATAGAAATAAGCAGATTGCATCAACTTGTTGCCAGAATGATGCACTATTTTTTGGTAAGAAAAAATATTTTTCCATAAGTTTCCATTTTAATTTTTTTATATATCGAAACATGCTCATCCGCCCCTTGAAGTTCCTAAACCTGTACTTTCTAGAACGCAGGCGGAGAGATACATTATTATATACACATGGAAAATTCTCGAGGGCTTAGTACCAAACTTGCACACGAAAATCACTCCCTACGAAAGCAAAGACTCGGCAGGCGATGTAACATCCCCCAATGAAGAGCAGGGTGCCACTAGCACGTTGAGGGACAACACAATAAGTGTCAGGGGCCCAAGATTGTTCAACTGCCTCCCAGCATACATCAGGGGATTACCAACAAGCCCCTGGCTGTCTTCAAGCAGGCACTGGACAGGCACCTCAAGTCGGTACCTGATCAGCCGGGCTGTGGTTCGTACGTTGGACTGCGTGCGGCCAGCAGTAACAGCCTGGTTGATCAGGCTCTGGTCCAACAGGAGGCCTGGTCACAGACCGGGCCGCGGGGGCGTTGACCCCTGGAATTCTCTCCAGGTAGACTCCAGGTATTCACATTTTCTGATGCAATTGAATTTTAAGGGAAAAGTAAGCAAAATTTTATTATTTTTTAAGCAGCCTACTGATAGGCATATTTTATATAGAAAATTTAGTTTTTCACAAAATGCTCGATAATGCCTTGAATCATCGAAATATGCAATAAAATAACGTTTTACATCATTTTTTAATATTTATAAATAATTAACATATTTTTAAAAAATCCCATTAAAAATCCATAAAAATACGTGAAACATTATAAAACTCGGAAAAATGTGCTATATAAAATATAGCTATATAAAATATTGAATTATTAGGAAAATGCTTGAGAAGGCCTTGAATCGTCGAAATATGCAATGAAATAAGGTTTTGTAACACTACAAATCCCAGTAAAAATTGACACAAGCAAACGTTATTATTGAGAATATCATTTTTTGTTTAATATTTAATTCATTAAACAATTCTGAAAAATGTGACGAAATGGTATTTTATTACATATTTCGACGTTTTAGAGCAGTTAGAAGGCTTTTCTGACAGTCATTATTTTTTGTTTAAAATACATTGATTCACAGTTTCTGCTGCAATTTAATTTTACGGGAAAAGTAAGCCAAATTTTATGATTTTTTTGAGGAAGCTTACTTATAGATATATTTTATCCAAAATATGCAATAAAATAACGTTTTGTAGCTTTTTTCAATATTATAAATAATTAACATATTTTTAAAAAATCCTATTGACAACCCATAAAAATAAATATTATTATTGAATATTTAATATTTTTTTCAAAAATACGTGAAACATTTAAAAACTCAGAAAAATGTGTTAAAATGGTTTTTATTGCATATTTCGACGTTTTTGAGGGCTTTTCTGACAACTCTCATTTTTAAGCTAAAATACATAGATTATCAAACTTTTAAAGAGAATTTCTACTGCAATTGAAATTTACAGGAACAGTCAGCAATAAAATAATGTTTCATAGCATTTTTCAATATTTATATATAATTTTACATATTTCTAAAAAATCCGATTAAAAATCCATAAAAATTAATAGTTTTTTTTTTCATATTTTTTGGAAAAATAAATGAAACATTAAAAATCTCAGAAAAATGAGCTAAAATCATATTTTGTTACATATTTCGACGTTTTAGAGTGGCTTCAGGGCTTTCCTGACAAAACTCATTATTTAGCTAAAATACATAAATTATCACAATTTTAAATAGAATTTCTGCTGCAATTGAAATTACGGGAAAAGTAAACAATATTTATTTTTTTTTTAAGTTGCTTACTGACAGACAAATTTTATATAAAATATTGAATTATTAGGAAAATGCTTGAGAAAGCCTTGAATCGTCAAAATATGCAATGAAATAAGGTTTTGTAACACTTTACAATATTTACAAATAATTTACATATTTTTAAAAAATCCCAGTAAAAATCGACAAAATCAAACATCATTATTGAGAATATCATATATTTTTAAAATATTTAATTGATTAAACAATTCTGAAAAATGTGATAAAATGGTATTTTATTACATATTTCGACGTTTTAGAGCGGTTAGAAGGCTTTTCTGACAATCATTATTTTTTGTTTAAAATACATTGATTATTACACTTTAATTCAAAATTTCTGATGCAATTGAATTTTACAGGAAAAGTAACCCAAATTTTAAGATTGTTTTGAGGAAGCTTACTCATAGGTATATTTTATTCAAAATATGCAATAAAATAACTTTTATAAATTTTTTCAATATTATAAATAATTTACATATTTTTAAAATATCCCATTGACAACCCATGAAAATAAATATTATTATTGAATATTTTATATTTTTTTCAGAAAATACGTGAAAAAACTCAGAAAAATGTGTTAAAATGTTTTTTGTTGCATATTTCGACGTTTTAAAGGGGTTTGAAGGTTTTTCTGACAAATCTCATTTTTTAGCTAAAATACATAGATTATCAAACTTTTAAAAAGAATTTCTATTGCAATTGAAATTTACGGGAAAAGTAAGCGAAATTTATTATTTTTTTGAGGAAGCTTACTCATAGGTATATTTTATACAGAAAATTTAGTTTTTCTGAAAATGTTTGAGAAAGCCTTGAATAGTCAAAATATGCAATAAAATAACGTTTTAAAGCATTTTTCAATATTTATAAATAATTTACATCTTCGTATTGCAACCTCTCTCTCTATTCCACTACTATCTTATTGCAACCTATCTCTCTGTTCCACTACTACCACTACTATCTTCTAATTGCAATCTCTCTCTCTGTTGCACTACTATCCTCTTATTGCAACCTCCCTCTCTGTTACACTACTACCACTACTATCTTATTGCAACCTCCCTCTCTGTTCCACTACTACCACTACTATCTTATTGCAACCTCCCTCTCTGTTCCACTACTACCACTACTATCTTCTTATTGCAACCTCACTCTCTGTTCCACTACTTCCACTACTATATTCTTATTGCAACCTATCTCTCTGTTCCACTACTACCACTACTATCTTCTAATTGCAACCTCCCTCTCTGTTCCACTACTATCTTCTTATTGCAACCTACATCTCTGTTGCACTACTTCCACTACTATCTTCTTATTGCAACCTACCTCTCTGCTGCACTACTTCCACTACTATCTTCTTATTGCAACATCCCTCTCTGTTGCACTACTACTACTACTATATCAGCTACTACTGCTTCGATTTCTACTACTAATACTTCTACTGTTACATTTACTATTATATCTTCGCTAACACACTGTTATCTGATCCTTTTATCTCTACCCCTACAAATTCTTTAATGCTCACTCTACTATTGTTCCACTACTTCTACTACTATTACTGCTACTGCCTCCACCACTATTAGTAATACCACTACCATCACCACTGTTATTACTACAATAATACCCCCTCCTCTCTATCACTCCCGTTCTCGCCACCTTCTTGTATATATTAGTCTGGTTCCCTTCCTTTCCCACTTGTGTGTGATTAGTCAAAAGTCTAAGTGAGATTGAAAATTTGTCCTAAGTTTGTCTTCTATGTGAGGCTTATTTTTAAAATGTATGAATATGTATAAGTATGTATGTATATATGATATATATAATATATATATATATATATATATATATATAATATATATATATATATATATATATATATATATATATATATATATATATATATATATTTGTTTTTCAACAAGTCGGCCGTCTCCACCGAGGCAGGGACCAAAAAGAAAGAAATCCCCAAAAGAAAATACTTTCATCATCATTCAACACTATCACCACACACATACATAATCACTGTCTTTGCAGAGGAGCTCAGATACGACAGCTGAGAATTAATTGTCCCTCCCAGCTGTCACTATCCCAGACCCCTCCTTTAAAGTGCAGGCATTGTACTTCCCATTTCCAGGACTTAAGTCCAACTAAATCAATTAACTGGTTTCCCTGAATCCCTTCACACAATGTTACCCTGCTCACACTCCAACAGATCGTCATGTCCCAAAACCATTCGTCTCCATTCACTCCTATCTAACACGCTCACACATGCTTGCTGGAAGTCCAAGCCCTCGCCCACAATACCTCCTTTACCTCTTCCCTCCAACCTTTTCTAGGACGACCCCTACCCCGCCTTCCTTCCACTACAGATTTATACGCTCTCCAAGTCATTCTACTTTGATCCATTCTCTCTAAATTTTCAAACCACCTCAACAACCCTCTTCAGCCCTCTGACAAATACTTTTAGTAACTCCACACCTTCTCCTAATTTCCACATTCCGAATTTTCTGCATAATATTTACACCACACATTGCCCTTAGACAGGACATCTCCACTGCCTCCAGCCTCCTCCTCGCTGCAGCATTTGCAACCCATGCTTCACACCCATATAAGAGTGTTGGTACCACTATACTTTCATACATTCCTTCTTTGCCTCCATGGATAACGTTTTTGTCTCCACAGATACCTCAACGCACCACTCACCTTTTTCCTTCATCAATTCTATGGTTAACCTCATCCTTCATAAACCCATCCGCTGACACGTCAACTCCCAAATATCTGAAAACATTTACTTCTTCCATAATCCCTCTCTCCAATATGATATCCAATTTTTCTTTATTTAAATCGTTTGATACCCTCATCACCTTACTCTTATCTATGTTCACTTTTAACTTTCTACCTTTACACACTCTCCCAAACTCGCCCACTAACCTTTGCAACTTTTCTTTAGAATCTCCCATAAGCACAGTATCATCAGCAAAAAGTAACTGTGTCAACTCCCATTTTGCATTTAATTCTCCATAATTTAATCCCACCCTCTCCCCAACACCCTAGCATTTACTTCTTTTACAACCCCATCTATAAATATATTAAACAACCATGGTGACATCACACATCCCTGTCTAAGACCTACTTTTACCGGGAAGTAATCTCCTTCTCTCCTACACACCCTAACCTGAGCCTCACTATCCTCATAAAAACTCTTTACAGCCTTCAGTAACTTACTACCTATTCCATACACTTGCAACATTTGCCACATTGCTCCCCTATCCACTCTATCATATGCCTTTTCTAAATCCATAAATGCAATAAAACTTCTCTACCTTTATCTAGGTACTGTTCACATATATGCTTCACTGTAAACACTTGATCTACACATCCCCTACCCACTTTAAAGCCTCCTTGCTCATCTGCAATCCTACTCTCTGTCTTACCTCTAATTCTTTCAATAATGACCCTGACATACACTTTACCTGGTATACTCAGTAAACTTATTCCCCTATAATTTTTACACTCTTTTATCCCCTTCCTTTATATAAAGGAACTATACATGCTCTCTGCCAATCCCTAGGTACCTTCCCTCTTTCATACATTTATTAAACAAAAATACCAACCACTCCAGCACTATATCCCCCTGCTCTTAACATTTCTGTCATGATTCCGTCAATTCCAGCTGCTTTACCCCTTTCATTCTACGTAATGCCTCACGCACCTCCCCACACTCACATCCTGCTCTTCTTCACTCCTAAACGATGTTGTACCTCCCTGGCCAGTACATGAAATTACCACCTCCCTTTTTTCATCGACATTTAAAAGTTCCTCAAAATATTCCGCCATCTACCCAATACCTCCAGCTCCCCATCTACTAACTCCCTACTCTGTTTTTAACTGACAAATCCATTCGTTCCCTAGGCTTTCTTACCTTGTTTATCTCACTCCAAAATTTTTCTTGTTTTCAGCAAAATTTCTTGACAGAGCCTCTCCCATTCTTTCATCCGCTCTTCTTTTGCACTCTCTCACCACTCTCTTCACCTTTCTTTTACTCTCCATATACTCTGCTCTTCTATTAACACTTCCGTTTTGTAAAACCTCTCATAAGCTACCTTTTTCTCTTTTATCACACCCTTTACTTCTTCATTCCACCACTCACTCCTCTTTCCTCCTGCACCCACCCTCCTATAGCCACAAACTTCTGCCCCACATTCTAATACTGCATTTTTAAAACTATCCCAACTCTCTTCAACCCCCCCACTACTCCTACTTGCACTAGCCCACCTTTCTGCCAATAGTTGCTTATATCTCACCCTAACTTCCTCCTCCCTTAGTTTATACACTTTTACCTCTCTCTTACTTGCTGTTGCCATTTTCTTTTTGTCCCATCTACCTTTTACTCTAACTGTAGCTACAACCAAATAATGATCTGATATATCCGTTGCCCCTCTATAAACATGTACATCCTGAAGCCTACTCATCAACCTTTTATCCACCAAAACATAATCCAACAAACTACTTTCCTTACGTGCTATATCATACCTTGTATATTTATTTATCCTCTTTTTCATAAAATATGTATTACTTATTACCAAACCTCTTTCTACACATAGCTCAATTAATGGTTCCCCATTTACATTTACAACTGGCACCCCAAATTTACCTACTACTCCCTCCACAACATTTTTACCCACTTTAGCATTAAGATCCCCAACCACAATTACTCTCTCACTTGGTTCAAAACTCCCCACTCACTCAACATTTCCCAAAATCTCTCTCTCTCCTCTACACTTCTCTCTTCTCCAGGTGCATAAACACTTACTATAACCCACTTTTCACATCCAACCTTTATTTTACTCCACATAATCCTTGAATTTATACATTTATATTCCTTCTTTACCTGCCATAACTGATTATTCAACATTATTGCCACTCCTTCTTTAGCTCTAACTCTATTTGAAACCCCTGACCTAATCCCATTTATTTCTCCCCACTGAAACTCTCCTACCCCCTTCAGCTTTGTCTCACTTAAAGCCAGGACATCCAGCTTCTTTTCATTCATAACATCTACAATCATCTCTTTCTTATCATTCGCACAACATCCACGCACATTCAAATATCCCACTTTGACGGTTTTCTTCTTCTTCTTTTTAGTAAATCTATACAGGAAAAGGGGCTACTAGCCCATTGTTCCCGGCATTTTAGTTGACTTTTACAACACGCATGGCTTACGGAGGAAAGATTCTTATTCCACTTCCCCATGGATATGAAAGGGAAAAGCAATAAGAACAAGAACTATTAAGATAAAATCAAAGAAAACTCAGATGAGTGTGTATACATAAACGTGTACATGTATGTGTAGTGTGACCTAAGTGTAAGTAGAAGTAGCAAGACGTACCTGAAATCTTGCATGTTTATGAGACAGAAAAAAGACACCAGCAATCCTACCATCATGTAAAACAGTTTCAGGTTTCTGTTTCACAGTCACCTGGCAGGATGGTAGTACCTCCCTGGGTGGTTGCTGTCTACCAACCTACTACATAAATATTGCAGGAACATAAAAGTACAGCATATAAATGTATAAGAAAAATTGACACATACTACTGTACAGTAAGGCACAAAAAATATGCAGTAACACATAAAAAGACACATGAACACACAAGAACTGTTCATTAATATTCAACAAGAGTACAGTAACATGAAAAAGCTGAATAGTAACACATAAAGCAGTACAATAACACATATGAACACTTGAGTAAGACATAAGAAAAGTACAGTAACATACAGAACATACATGTAAAATAATCAGCTGAGTCACATAATGTAACATACGTTACATTTTGACAATTCACAGAATTTTGTGGTATCACTCTCTTAACTATGTTTGTTGACCAACAATTTCTCCACTAGGGTTTACTCATCCTTTTCTCTATATTTTTAGAAGTATACTGCGTTTGTGGGTCATCAACTATCTTTAGCTAATAAATTGCACTGTTAGTACAGTCTACCATTTATCACTAAGAGGAGACGTGTGAGCGTCTTGAGGTCGACCGTCGGAGTCTTAATTCTTCTCAGATCCAGGTTACAAATTCATCACTCTTCCTTTCATAGCTTTTTCTTACATTCCTCTGATTTTTTTTTTCCTTCAATCCTCTGAATTTTTTGTCTTGTATTATAACTAACTTTTCTTATACGTCAGGAGGAAAGCTAACTCGTGTACACTTTGTCTGTGTTTAACGTTTTGTTTTCACCAATCTTTTTCTACCAGCTATTAATGATCTGGCCTCTGTTCTCCCATCTAATATTTGGTCATCACTTTATGGTGATGACTTTGCTATAACTTGTGCAGGTGCTAACACCCACCTAGCGCAGGTGCTAACACCCACCTAGTGCAGGTGCTAACACCCACCTAGTGCAGGTGCTAACACCCACCTAGTGCAGGTGCTAACACTCACCTAGTGCAGGTGCTAACACCCACCTAGTGCAGGTGCTAACACCCACCTAGTGCAGGTGCTAACACCCACCTAGTGCAGGTGCTAACACCACCTAGTGCAGGTGCTAACACCCACCTAGTGCAGGTGCTAACACCACCTAGTGCAGGTGCTAACACCCACCTAGTGCAGGTGCTAACACCACCTAGTGCAGGTGCTAACACCCACCTAGTGCAGGTGCTAACACCCACCTAGTGCAGGTGCTAACACCCACCTAGTGCAGGTGCTAACACCCACCTAGTGCAGGTGCTAACACCCACCTAGTGCAGGTGCTAACACCCACCTAGTAGCAGCCTCTCACCAGAATCATATCGACCGTGTTTTCCAATGAGCCAGTAATCGTGAGTTTAATTTTTTGGTACTAAAACGCACCAGATTACTTTTACTAGACGTTCTATTGTCTCTATTACTCGGCTATACCTGTATGATTCCCGTATCCCTGAACGTGATACGCTAAGATTTCTGGGTCTTCTGTTTGGTGGCTGGTTGTCCTGGAAACCTCACATTACTTCCCTGAGAGCAACTTGTCATAGCCAGCTGAACCTCCTTAAAACCCTCGCTCATCTTTGTGGGGAGCGGATCGTCCAACTCTCCTTCCACTTCATTCAGCTCTAATTTTATCGAAACTAGACTATGGCGACCAAATATATTCTGTTGCCTCTCCCGCAACACTTTTTAAACTTTCTTTTCTTTCCTCCGCTGTTGAGAGCCTCTATGTAGAGGCGAATGTTCCATCCTTGAACGATCGGCGTGATGCCCATTGCCTCCGTTATTTTGTTCTATCTTATGACCTTCACGATCCTTCTACATACAGGATAGTAACGGACGTTAGTAGAGGTACATTATTTGTTCGCCGCCTCTGTTTACTCCATCCCTTTACTCTTCGTCTTCATTCTCTCTTGACTTATATGTTCATCAAGCATCTAACTTTTCTCTCTTTCCTTGAGAGGTTCCGACAGTTCTAGTTTGTTCTTCCTCACTGTTGAGCGCGAAAGCTCAAATACCTTAAGTTCTTTCTTGTTCCCTTTTTCCCGACCACTTCCTCTCTCATTCTCACGCAGTTGCAGTTTACACAGATGCTTATAAATCCTATGACGGTGTCGGATTTGTAGAAGTGTTGCGGACAGTGTTGTGCCAGGTTATTTATTAGACTCTGACAGCATTTTCACAGCTGAGATGTATGCAGTTCTCACAGCCATTATACGTAATGCGTCCGTAGTTTTTCGTATACAACTTTGCGCCGCATTTCTAGCAAAAACAAAGATATCATTTTCTGCTGGGTCCCTGGTCATGTTGATGGTCAGGTCAACGAGCAGGTGGACTCTGCTGCGAGGTCAACGGTACATGACCTTCCTGTTTCATATATTAGGATTCCATTCTCAGACAATTTTGTTGTAATCTCTAGCCAGCTTCGCAACCGTTGGCAATAACGTTGGTCTGAGTTGATTCATAACAAATTACATTCTATCAAGCTATGTTTAGGATCCTGGTCTTCTTATAATCGAGGTCGTGGTTGGGAGACTACTCTATCCTGTCTTGGCATCGTGCACACATGTCTCACTCATGGGTCTCTCATGGAGAGGCGGTCAGTTGCACTCTGTGAGAATTGTCAGGTTACAATTTTAGTGTGTCCATATTCTAATGGACCGTCCTGTTTACCAGCGAGCACCCAGAATTTACCTCCGATATCGTCACAGGTCTAACACACTTGCATTATACTTCCTTTAGCATTCCTCACAATCGCTAGTCTCAGATCAAGCGTAATAAATAGTAAGCACACCCAATCCTTCATTTGCATGTCCTTTGTGGGTTTAGCGCTAAGTTTTGATTGTAATGTATGTATGTATATATATATATATATATATATATATATATATATATATATATATATATATATATATATATATATATATATATATATATATTCAACACGTCGGCCGTCTCCCACCGAGACAGGGTGGCCCAAAAAGAAAGAAAATCCCCAAAAGAAACTATAGTGGACCCCCGGAGTTCGTACTGCTCCAAACTCGAACAATTATGTAAGTGTATTTTTGTAAGTGCTTTTGTAAGTGCATTTTTGGGGGTCTAGAAGGACTAATCTAATTTACATTATTCCTTATGGGAACAAATTCTTTCGGCAACGGCACTTGAGCAGCATTCTGGAACGAATTAATGACAAACTCCGGGGGTCCACTGCACTTTCATCATCTTTCAACACTTTCACCTCACTCACACATAATCACTGTCTTTGCAGAAGCGCTAAGATAGGCCAGTTCAGAAAATCCCTCCAAACCGCCAATATCCCAAACCCCTCCTTTAAAGTGCAGGCATTGTACTTCCCATTTCCAGGACTCAAGTTCAACTAAATCAATTAACTGGTTTTCCTGAATCCCTTCACAAAATATTATTCTGCTTACACTCCAACAGCTCGTCAGGTCCCAAAAACCATTCGTCTCCATTCACTCCTATCTAACACGCTCACACATGCTTACTGGAAGTCCAAGCCCCTCGCCCACAAAACCTCCTTTACCCCCTCCCTCCAACCTTTTCTAGGACGACCCCTACCCCGCCTTCCTTTCCCTACAGATTTATATGCTCTCCAAGTCATTCTACTTTGATCCATTCTCTCTAAATGTCCAAACCACCTCAACAACCCCTCTTCAGCCCTCTGACAAATACTTTTAGTAACTCCACACCTTCTCCTAATTTCCACATTACGAATTTTCTGCATAATATTTACACCAGTCATTGAGTGTTGGTACCACTATACTTTCGTACATTCCCTTCTTTGCCTCCATGGATAACGTTTTTTGTCTCCACAGATACCTCAACGCACCACTCACCTTTTTTTCTTCATCAATTCTATGGTTAACCTCATCCTTCATAAACCCATCCGCTGACAAGTCAACTCCCAAATATCTGAAAACATTTACTTCTTCCATAATCCAATTTTTATATCCAATTTTTCTTAATTTAAATCGTTTGATACCCTCATCACCTTACTCTTATCTATGTTCACTTTTAACTTTCTACCTTTACACACCCTCTCAAACTCGTCCACTAACCTTTGCAACTTTTCTTTAGAATCTCCCATAAGCACAGTATCATCAGCAAAAAGTAACTGTGTCAACTCCCATTTTGCATTTAATTCCCCATAATTTAATCCCACCCCTCTCCCCAACACCCTAGCATTTACTTCTTTTACAACCCCAGCTATAAATATATTAAACAACCATGGTGACATTACACATCCCTGTCTAAGACCTACTTTTACCGGGAAGTAATCTCCCTCTCTCCTACACACCCTAACCTGAGCCTCACTATCCTCATAAAAACTCTTTACAGCCTTCAGTAACTTACTACCTATTCCATACACTTGCAACATTTGCCACATTGCTCCCCTATCCACTCTATCATATGCCTTTTTTAAATCCATAAATGCAATGAAAACTTCCCTACCTTTATCTAAATACTGTTCACATATATGCTTCACTGTAAACACTTGATCTACACATCCCCTACCCACTCTAAAGCCTCCTTGCTCATCTGAAATCCTGTCTTACCTCTATAACCCTACCGTACACTTTACCTCAGTAAACTTATTCCCCTATAATTCTTACAATCTCTTTTATCCCCCTTCCCTTTATATAAAGGAACTATACATGCTCTCTGCCAATCCCTAGGTACCTTTCCCTCTTTCATACATTTATTAAACAAAAATACCAACCACCCCAACACTATATCCTCCCCTGCTTTCAACATTTCTGTCATGATCCCGTCAGTTCCAGCTGCTTTACCCCCTTTCATTCTATGTAATGCCTCACGCTCCTCCCCCACACTCACATCCTGCTCTTCTATATACACACACTGGCCAGGTTGTAGCAGCCACTGCCTGGTGACGGCGTCTCCCCAGTAGCTGTTGGCTTCATCACTGAAGTTTTTTGTGGGCGCGCGCGCGCATTTATGGATCTGTGCTTTGCAATCACAAAAGACGTTTAACGAAAGAAAAAATATATATATTACATTTTTTCATGGACGCTGACACTTAGATTAATAATAAGACAGTTATTTACACAATACAACATTCAGACATACGCTTTTTCTGCTACATAACTAAAAAAATATATATACTATTAATAAATATACATACTGTGACGTAAGTAGGACTAAAATTTCCATTGAATAACGATATCTGTGTCTTGGTGTACGTTTATTGCTGTCTTGGTGTACGTCCATGGCTGTCTTGGTGTACGTTCATGGCTGTCTTGGTGTACGTTCATGGCTGTCTTGGTGTACGTTCATGGCTGTCTTGGTGTACGTCCATGGCTGTCTTGGTGTACGTTCATGGCTGTCTTGGTGTACGTTCATGGCTGTCTTGGTGTACGTTCATGGCTGTCTTGGTGTACGTCCATGGCTGTCTTCGGAGGTGCAATTTCAAGACAGATTTCTCTGTCTCCTCCTGTAATTCCTTCACCAGGAAAGTCTCGACCGTAGTTAGAAAAGACATAATTTCCATATATAATAGCTGGTAAACAATTTTAATTTCTGACTTCAAAATCCTGTATTTATAATCTGTAAAGTTATTAAAAACATGGATGGAGAGATGCATTTACCTAGACTAACAGGAAACGTTTGCTAGCGCTATCAGAGATACAAAGATCACTGGGTTATATGCAGTAATACCTGAGTTATAAACGTTACACTTATACATAATAACACCAGAGCTGCAAAGATCACAATATTATAACTGGTAAAATTAGAAAAGCAAATATAACTTTTATATATAGAAATATTAAGGATACAACGATAACCTTGTTATGCATAACAATATCAGAGATATAAATATTACACTTATACATAATAACACCGGTGATGCCAAGATCACAATGTTTAACACAATAACACCAGAAACTGATAGATAAGGAATTTATACATAGAAACACAGAGATCACACTTTTACATGAGTGAAAATACAGAAAAACTCAAATAAGAACATAAACATCTATGACACTTAAATAGACGACTGAAATAAACAACAACTGGCTTCACCATGGTGGTCTAGGTAGAGGAGTTCTTCTCTTCTGTCTGGACTATGTTTCCAGTCTACCCGGGCGAGTGTTTCCAGTCTACCCGGGCGGGTGTTTCCAGTCTACCCGGGCGAGTGTTTCCAGCCTACCCGGGCGGGTGTTTCCAGTCTACCCGGGCGAGTGTTTCCAGTCTACCCGGGCGGGTGTTTCCAGCCTACCCGGGCGAGTGTTTCCAGTCTACCCGGGCGGGTGTTTCCAGCCTACCCGGGCGGGTGTTTCCAGCCTACCGGGCGGTGTTTCCAGCCTACCCGGCGGGTGTTTCCAGCCCACCTGGCGTGTTCACCTCCCGGGGTTCCCCACCCGGGCGGGTGTTTCCCCACCCGCGGGTGCTCCAGCCACCGGGGGGTGTTTCCAGCCACCGGGCGGGTTTTCAACTCCGGCGGTTTTCCAGCCTACCCGGGCGGTGTTTCCAGCCCCCGGGGTGTTTCCGCCAGCTGGCGGTTTCCCCTCCCGCGGGTCCCCGGCGGTGTTTCCAGCCCCGGCGGGTCATCCACCCGGGCGGGTTTCCAGCCACCCGGGCGGTGTTTCCAGCCTCCCGGCGGTTTCCCCCGGGGGGTTTCCAGCCCACCCGGCAGGTGTTTCCAGCCCCCGGGGTGTCCGTCCCGGCGGGTGTTTCCAGCCCCCGGGGTGTTTCCAGCCACCCGGGGTGTTCCAGCTCCCGGGCGGGTGTTCCAGCCCCGGGCGGTGTTCCAGCCCCCGGGGTTTCAGCCACCCGGGGTGTTCCCTACCCGGCGGGGTTTGCCCCGGGGGGTTTCCGCCCCGGGGGTGTTCGCCACCCGGGCGGGTGTTTCCGCCTCCCGGGCGGGTTTCCAGCCACCGGGCCGCCGCGGGGTTCCAGCCACCGGCGGGCACCCCCCGGGCGGTCCGCCCCGGGCGGGTGTTTCCAGCCCCCGGCGGGTGTTCGCTCCCGGGCGGGTGTTTCCGCCACCCGGGGTGTTTCCAGCCCCCCCGGGGTTTCCCCCCGCGGGTTCACTCGGGGTTTCAGCCACCCGGCGGTGTTTCCACCCCCGGCGGGTCCCCCGGGCGGTGTTTCCAGCCCCGGGCGGGTGTCAGCGGTCCCGGGTCCGGGTGTCACACGGGTGTTCCACCGCGTGTTTCCACCCGGTCCAGCAGCGTGTTTAGCACGGCGTTTTAGCACGGCGGCGCCCGGGGGGGCCGCCCGTGCGGGTGCCCCCGGGGTCAGCCCGGGGGGGGGGGGGGGGGGGGGGGGGGGGGGGGGGGGGGGGGGGGGGGGGGGGGGGGGGGGGGGGGGGGGGGGGGGGGGGGGGGGGGGGGGGGGGGGGGGGTCACCACGGGCGGGTTTCCAGCCCGGGCGGTTTCCAGCCACCCGGGTGTTTCCACCCCGCGGTGTTCCGCCCGCGGTGTTTCAGCACCGGGCGGTGTTTCAGCCCGGGTTGCCACGCGGTTCCACCCGGGCGGGTTCAGCACCGGGCGGGTGTTCGCCACCGGCGGTGTTCAGCCACCGGCGGGTGTTCAGCCCGCGGGTGTTCCAGCCCCGGCGGTTTCACCACCCGGCGGGTGTTTCAGCTCGGGTGTTCAGCCCCCGCGGGTTCAGCCCGCGGTGTTCAGCCCCCGGGTGTTCAGCCCCGGGTGTTCCACCGGGGTGTTCAGCCACCCGCGTGTTCCACACGCGGGTGTTTCAGCCCCGGGGTTTCCAGCCTCCGCGGGTGTTTCCAGCCCCGGGTGTTCCACTCCGGGCGTGTTCACCGGCGGGGTTCAGCTCCGGGGGACCCGGCGGTTTCGCTCGGGTTGCACCCGGTGTTCCACCCCGGGCGTCGCCCGGGTTCAGCCCCGGGTGTTCAGCCCGCGGGTTTCCGGTGTTCAGCACGGGTGTTCAGCACGCGGTCCCGGCGGCAACCCGCGGTTTCCAGCCACCCGCGGGTGTTCAGCCACCCGGGCGGGTGTTTCCAGCCTACCCGGGCGGTGTTTCCAGCCACCGCGGGTGTTTCAGCACCCGGCGGGTGTTCCAGCCTACCCGGCGGTGTTTCCAGCCTCCCGGGCGGTGTTTCAGCCACCGCGGTGTTCCAGCCTCCGGCGGTGTTTCCAGCCACGCGGGTGTTCCAGCTCCGGCGGTGTTCAGCCACCCGGCGGGTTCAGCCCCGGCGGGTGTTTCCAGCCTCCCGGGCGGTGTTTCACTACCCGGGCGTTTTCCACACCCGGGGGTGTTTCAGCACCCGGGCGGGTGTTTCAGCCTCCGGCGGTGTTTCAGCTACCGGCGGTGTTTCCAGCCCCGGCGGGTGTTCCAGCCACCGGGCGGGTGTTTCAGCCACCGCGGTGTTTCAGCCCGGCGGTGTTCCCCCCCGCGGTTTCCAGCACCGGGGTGTTTCCAGCCTACCGGGCGGGTGTTCAGCCACCGGCGTGTTCGCCACCGGCGGGGTTCAGCCCGGGTGTTCAGCCTCCGGCGGTGTTAGCCCGGTGTTCCAGCCTACGGGTTTTAGCCTACCGCGGTGTTTCAGCCTCCCGGCGGTGTTCACCACCCGCGGGTTCAGCACGCGGGTGTTTCAGCCCGCGGTGTTCAGCCCCGGGCGGTGTTTCAGCCACGGCGGTGTTCAGCCACGGCGGTGTTTCCAGCTACCGCGGTGTTTCGCTCCGGCGGTGTTTCCAGCCTACCGCGGGTGTTTCCAGCCCCCGGGGTGTTTCAGCCTACCCGGGCGTGTCCACACCGGGCGGGTGTTTCAGCCCCGGCGGTGTTTCAGCCACCCGGCGGTTTCCAGCCACCCGCGGGTGTTTCCAGCCACCGCGGGTGTTCAGCACCGGGCGGTGTTTCAGCCACCGGCGGGTGTTTCCAGCCTACCCGGGCGGGTGTTTCAGCCCCGGTGTTCATGTTTCCAGCCCGGCGTGTTTCCAGCCCCGGGCGGTGTTCACCACGGCGTGTTTCAGCCCGCGGTGTTTCCAGCCCCGGCGGTTCAGCCCGGCGTGTTTCAGCCCGGTGTTTCAGCTCCCGGGCGGTGTTCCGCACCGCGGTTAGCACCCGCGTTTTCCAGCTACCCGTGTTTCCAGCCCGGGGGGCCGCGTGTTTCCATCCCGGGTGTTTAGCCCCGGCGGTGTTCCTGCGTGTCCCCGGGTGTTTCCGCCCGGGGCAGCCCGGCGGTGTCCAGCCCACCCGGCGGTGTTTCCAGCCTCACCCGGGCGGGTGTTTCCAGCCTGACCCTGGGCAGGGGGTGTTCCAGCCTACCCGGGCGGGTGTTTCCAGCCTACCCGGGTGTTTCAGCCTACCCGGGCGGGTGTTTCCAGCCTACCCGGGCGGGTGTTTCCAGCCTACCCGGGCGGTGTTTCAGCCTCCCGGCGGGTGTTCAGCCTACCCGGGCGGGTGTTTCCAGCCTACCGGCGCAGGGTGTTTCCAGCCTACCCGGGCGGGTGTTTCCAGCCCACCCGGGCGGGTGTTTCCAGCCTACCCGGGCGGGTGTTTCCAGCCTACCCGGGCGGGTGTTTCCAGCCTACCCGGGCGGGTGTTTCCAGCCTACCCGGGCGAGTGTTTCCAGCCTACCCGGGCGGGTGTTTCCAGCCTACCCGGGCGAGTGTTTCCAGCCTACCCGGGCGGGTGTTTCCAGCCTACCCGGGCGGGTGTTTCCAGCCTACCCGGGCGAGTGTTTCCAGCCTACCCGGGCGAGTGTTTCCAGCCTACCCGGGCGAGTGTTTCCAGCCTACCCGGGCGGGTGTTTCCAGCCTACCCGGGCGGGTGTTTCCAGCCTACCCGGGCGAGTGTTTCCAGCCTACCCGGGCGAGTGTTTCCAGCCTACCCGGGCGGGTGTTTCCAGCCTACCCGGGCGGGTGTTTCCAGCCTACCCGGGCGGGTGTTTCCAGCCTACCCGGGCGGGTGTTTCCAGCCTACCCGGGCGGGTGTTTCCAGCCTACCCGGGCGGGTGTTTCCAGCCTACCCGGGCGGGTGTTTCCAGCCTACCCTGGCGGGTGTTTCCAGCCTACCCGGGCGGGTGTTTCCAGCCTACCCGGGCGGGTGTTTCCAGCCTACCCGGGCGGATGTATTTACTGGGCGCAGATTTCTGTGTGACCTCCCCAGTAATTACATCTTCTTGTATATACTGATATTTCAACACTTGTGTTGTAATATCATATATGGGCAGTGCTTCATGGTGTTGCTGCATTTGAAGAGTTAAGTTCCTCTCAACGTCCCCCTCAAATGATCCAGTTTAAATCCAGTTTTTTCCTTTCAGTATATGATAATATTTTCCTAAATGAGTGTAAGTGTAGAACACATTTTCACACAGTGTCAAGGAGTGCAAACACTGACTGATAGAACCCTGGTAACGTGACTGATAGAACCATTGTAACATGAAAAGTTTTTTCTGAAAATTTTATTGTAAATTGTACTCTGTATCATCGACTTTTTTTCACACTCATGATAAGAGAACACAACATTACTGAGACCTGATGTAATTAATTATTCAACGATCACTTTTGTGACTCACTTCAGAACACTTAATTAACTACAAGTCTATTTAGAAATAACTGGTCTTCATAACTTTAACATGTTTCTCTCAGAGTTAATTAAAGGCTGTTATTTATACATAATTATTTGTCTTCACTTACATGTGAGAGCAAACATTCAGCCTCGGGAATGTCAACAAGTAAAAGATTCCAAATAAATTTAGTGATTTAGTAAACTGACACATGTTGTTGGTAATAGTAGTTGTGGTGGTGGTGGTGGTGGTGGTGGTGGTGGTGGTGGTGGTGGTGGTGGTGGTGGTGGTGGTGGTGGTGGTGGTGGTGGTGGTGGTGGTGGTGGTGGTGGTGGTGGTGGTGGTGGTGGTGGTGGTGGTGGTGGTGGTGGTGGTGGTGGTGGTGGTGGTGGTGGTGGTGGTGGTGGTGGTGGTGGTGGTGGTGGTGGTGGTGGTGGTGGTGGTGGTGGTGGTGGTGGTGGTAGTAGTAGAAGAGGTAACTCTTGGTTACTGTGTAATGGTGGAGTTATTTTTTAAGGGAAACTCCTCCTAAAGATTAAAGATGACTCAAGTCATTTTCGTTTTTAATCGTCATTTTAGACATTATTAAGCAGAATAAAGGCAGCTTCGTAATGTCTGAAATATTAGCACCAGTTCTCCTAAGAACATTTAAGTCCATCATTACTTAGCAACCAAGAGTTACCTCTGCTGCTGTTGCTACTACCACTACTACTAATACCACCACTACTACTATACTACTACTATACTAATACCACCACTACTGCTATACTACTACCACTACCACTACTACTACCCACTACTACTATGCTACTACCACTACTACTACTAATAGCACCACTACTACTATACTACTACCACTTACTACCACTACTACTACTAATACCACCACTACTACTATACTACTACCACTACCATTACTACCACTACAATATATTTAACAAATTAATGTGAGAAAGCATAAGCAGTAACCCTACTGGTCCATGCTATTGGTAGTGGCGGTGGTGGTGGTGGTGGTGGTAGTAGCAGTAGTAGTAGTAGCATTGGTAGTAGTGGTGGTGGTAGTTGTAGTGGTGGTAGTGATAATGGTAGTGGTGGTAGTGGTGGTAGTGGTGGTAGTGGTGGTAGTGGTGGTAGTGGTAGTGGTGGTAGTGGTGGTAGTGGTAGTGGTGGTAGTGGTAGTACCACTACTACTACCACCACTACCAATAGCATGGACCAGTAGGGTTACTTCTTATGCTTTCTCACATCATTTTGTTACATATACTGTATACTATAACCTTTGAGTGTTTTCATTGTTTGTATAGATTTAACAAAGCAATAATACGTCTGGTTAGTTGCACATGTGTCCTTTTACCTAAGATATTCTTTGTATTTCCCCAACATTATTACAGAATTAATTATTTGTCCTCCATTCTGCGCTTCGAAATTAAACAAAAAATCCCAACATGGATAAACTAGACTCAGAAACAGTGCCATTAATGGCACTGAGAAGCTGTCCTCTAAATTATAAATATGTTGTTTACTCTTACTATATTAACTTAGTTACCAAGCAAAATAACTTCAATTTTATTATGTACTTTTCCAACTTCTTAAAGTTTAATATGGATTATACAATGAACTTCTTGATGGTCCGTGTGGCTACGTACTGAACCTTGATGGTCCGTGTGGCTACGTACTGAACCTTGATGGTCCGTGTGGCTACGTACTGAACCTTGATGGTCCGTGTGGCTACGTACTGAACCTTGATGGTCCGTGTGGCTACGTACTGAACCTTGATGGTCCGTGTGGCTACGTACTGAACCTTGATGGTCCGTGTGGCTACGTACTGAACCTTGATGGTCCGTGTGGCTACGTACTGAACCTTGATGGTCCGTGTGGTTACGTACTGAACCTTGATGGTCCGTGTGGCTACGTACTGAACCTTGATGGTCCGTGTGGTTACGTACTGAACCTTGATGGTCCGTTTGGCTACGTACTGAACCTTGATGGTCCGTGTGGCTATGTACTGAACCTTGATGGTCCGTGTGGCTACGTACTGAACCTGATGTCCGTGTGGCTACGTAATTGAACCTTGATGGTCCGTGGTTACGTACTGAACTTGATGGTCCGGCTACGCCGAACCTTGATGGTCCGTGTGGCTGCACAAACTTTGATGGTCCGTATACGTACCGAACCTTCGATGGTCCGGTGTGGTTACCGCCGGAACCTTGATGGTCCGTGGCTGCCGCACTGAACCTGATGGTCCGTGTGGCTACGCAATGAACCTGATGTCCGGCTACGTACCGAACCTGATGGTCCGTGGGGTTGCCGTACTGAACCTTGATGGTCCGTGTGGTTACGTACTGAACCTTGATGGTCCGTAAAATAGCTGCATTGAACCTGATGAACTGTGTGGCTACGTACTGAACCTTGATGGTCCGTGTGGCTGCACAACCTTGATGGTCCGTGGTTACGCACTGAACCTTGATGGTCCGTGTGCTACGCAGTACTGAACCTTGATGGTCCGTGTGGCTACGTACTGAACCTGATGGTCCAGGGGCTACGCACTGAACCTTGATGGTCCGTGAAGGCTGTACTGAACCTGATGGTCCGTGGGTTACGTATTGAACCTTGATGGTCCGTGTGGTTGATGTACTCAACTACGGTCCGCAGCGCCGTACTGAACCTTGATGGTCCGTGGGTTGCTGTACTGAACCTTGATGGTCCGTGGACTACGTACTGAACCTGATGGTCCGTGGGGCTACGTACGAACTCCACGGTCCGTGTGGCTACGTACTGAACCTTCAAATATGAACATAAGAACATAAGAAAGGAGGAACACTGCAGGCCCAAGGCTCCATACCAGGCAGGTCCTTCACAATCCGTCCCACTAACAGAATATTTGCTCAACCCACTTTTCAATGCTACCTGCCGAAATAAGTCTTTGACAATTTACCCACTCATGTGCGCGAGTCCCACTCAAATCCAAACCCTCACTATGAATTTATCCAACCTAAATTTGAAACTACCCAAGGTCCTAGCTTCAATAACCCTACTACAGGGCAGACTGTTCTACCTATCAACTACCCTATTTCAAACCAA
>WNWK01027220.1:0-10000 GCA_009830355.1 Cherax destructor
TGACCTTCCAGTTTCATATAGAGGTGTTCCTTTCACGGACTATTTTGCGGTCATTGCTACCCACCTTCGCACCCGTTGGCAACAACGCTGGTCTGACCTGCTGAATAACAAACTTCATTCTATTAAACCGATTATAGGTTTCTGGCCTTCTTCTTGTCACCAATGTCGAGGATGGGAGACTACACTCTCCCGTCTTCGCATCGGCCACACTCGTCTTACTCACGGGTATCTCATGGAGAGGCTCCCTGCCCCTCTCTGTGAGCATTGTCAGGTTCCAGTGTCTGTTCGACATATTCTGCTGGACTGCCCACTCTATCAACGAGCACGCAGAATTTACCTCCAACGACGTCTTCGCTCTGCGGCCCTTTCTTTATCTTCCCTTCTTGCAGATGGACCCTCCTTTAATCCTGACTCTCTTGTTGACTTTTTGACAGAAACTGACTTACTACACAAACTCTGAAGATTATACCTCTAGCACCTCCCTCAGTCCCTTCTACCTCAATCTCTTGCTACCCTCTATCCCTGCACTATCCACCGTCATGCTGCACTCCATACCCTACTAATCATCCATCTCCTTCTTACAACCCACTCTCCCTGCATCCTACAATAACCTGCAGCGCTGTATAACCCCTGTGGTTTAGCGCTTCTATTTGATTATTTGATTATAATAATAATCTTCCTCAGACGGGAGAGGACATTAGTGACTTCTAGTGGGACCTCAACATACTACCTCCCACTATTCTTCCTCAGACGGGAGAGGACATTAGTGACCTCTAGTGGGACCTCAACACACTACCTCCCACTATTCTTCCTCAGACGGGAGAGGACATTAGTGACCTCTAGTGGGACCTCAACACACTACCTCCCACTATTCTTCCTCAGACGGGAGAGGAAATTAGTGACCTCTAGTGGGACCTCAACACACTACCTCCCACTATTCTTCCTCAGACGGGAGAGGACATTAGTGACCTCTAGTGGGACCTCAACACACTACCTCTCACTATTCTTCCTCAGACGGGAGAGGACATTAGTGACCTCTAGTGGGACCTCAACACACTACCTCCCACTATTCTTCCTCAGACGGGATAATACATTAGTGACCTCTAGTGGGACCTCAACACACTACCTCCCACTATTCTTCCTCAGACGGGAGAGGACATTAGTGACCTCTAGTGGGACCTCAACACATTACCTCCCACTATTCTTTCTCTGAGAGGAAAGGACATTAGTGACCTCTAGTGGGACCTCAACACACTACCTCCCACAATTCTTCCTCTGACAGGAGAGGACACTAGTGACCTCTAGTGGGACCTCGACACACTACCTCCCACTATTCTTCCTCAGACGGGAGAGGACATTAGTGACCTCTAGTGGGACCTCAACACACTACCTCCCACTATTCTTCCTCAGACGGGAGAGGACATTAGTGACCTCTAGTGGGACCTCAACACACTACCTCTCACTATTCTTTCTCTGAGAGGAAAGGACATTAGTGACCTCTAGTGGGACCTCAACACACTACCTCCCACTATTCTTTCTCTGAGAGGACAGGACATTAGTGACCTCTAGTGGGACCTCAACACACTACCTCCCACAATTCTTCCTCTGACAGGAGAGGACACTAGTGACCTCTAGTGGGACCTCGACACTACAGATGTGCTCAACAAGTGACTTTCCAAGTTCAGTCCAAACAGTGGAAGGTCATGTATTTTGGAGATGAGGATAGACAGGACATGGACTACGACGTTGGTTGAGAGAATCTACAAATATCAGAAAGACAAGGATCTGGGGGTAAATATAACACCAAACATATCACCAGAAATACAGGTAAACCGTACAACGTCAGTGAAATATGAAAGATAATCCTCAGAAGAGCGTTCAGTAACTTGTATAAAGACTCCCCAGAACCTTATATACGACATATGTTAGGACAATCATTGAGTATGTGGCACCGACATGGAGCCCACACCTGGTCAAGCATTTGAAGAAACTCGATAAGGTTAAGAGGTTTGCAACCAGACTGGCACCAGAACTGAGAGGATTGTACTGTGAGGAGAAGTTGAAGGAACTAAACCTGACCACCTTGGAGGAGAGAAGGACGAGGGGAGACATGTTTATGATATAGGAAATATTTTTTTTCTCAGCTTTTTATTGTGCTCTGACTTGTTATTCCTGGTAATAGTTGTTATTGTAATCAGGTGTGGGGGGGAGGGGTGCGCGGGAGCCATGATGCTCTACACTCACAAATACTTTGAAGAATGTCTAGTACTGTACTCATTGTAGTGTACAGTGTTGTAGTGTACAGTGCTGTCACTGTCAGTGTTGCAGTGTACAGTGCTGTCACTGTCAGTGTTGCAGTGTACAGTGCTGTCACTGTCTTGTAGTTTACAGTGCTGTCACTGTCTTGTAGTGTACAGTAACTATCGTTTATACCAGGGACCAAATATTGGTGTTGAACCTAATATAAGTGGTGTTGAACCTCGTATCGTATCACCTTAGAGGAGAATTTCTTGACGATGGTCAGGGGTTCTTGATCCTTGGAACTGGAGCTGTCTTCTCCCCTTTACCTACTTAAGCCCCATTACCTCAGTTTTTAGGTCTTGTTCCACCCTTAACAATAATGATAATAATAATAGTGAACAATAATAATAATAGCAATAATAATAATAGCAATAGAAATAATTATAATAATGGGAGTAATAATGCTAATAATAATAGCAATAATAATAATAGCAATACAAATAATTATAATAATGGGAGTAATAATAATTAATTATAATAATAATAACAGTAGTGATAGCAAAAATTTTAATAATAGTAATAGTAAATAATAATATTAATAAAACTGATGATACTAATAGTAATAATAGCTATAATGATAGTAATATTAATAGTAAATAATAATAGTAATGACACTGATGATAATAGTAATAGCTATAATAATAGTAATAATAATAGTATTAGTAATAATAGAGGTGAGGTTGAAGGACAAACGTGAGGTGAACATCTGCTTTAACTGTCTCCTGTGTGGCACTGTGGTTGACCAACACCTGTCACACATGTTGCAGGCACCAACACCTGTGACACATGTTGCAGGCACCAACACCTGTCACACATGTTGCAGGCACCAACACCTGTCACACATGTTGCAGGCACCAACACCTGTCACACATGTTGCAGGCACCAACACCTGACACACATGTTGCAGACACCAACACCTGACACACATGTTGCAGACACCAACACCTGTCACACATGTTGCAGACACCAACACCTGACACACATGTTACAAACACCAACACCTGACACACATGTTGCAGATACCTGTCACACATGTTGCAGACACCTGTCACACATGTTGCAGGCACCGACACCTGCCCCACATGTTGCAGACACCGACACCTGCCCCACATGTTGCAGACACCGACACCTGCCACACATGTTGCAGACACTGACACCTGTCACACATGTTGCAGACACCTGTCGCACATGTTGCAGACACCAACACCTGTCACACATGTTGCAGACACCAACACCTGTCACACATGTTGCAGACACCAACACCTGTCACACATGTTGCAGACACCAACACCTGCCACACATGTTGCAGACACCAACACCTGTCACACATGTTGCAAACACCAACACCTGACACATGTTGCAAACACCAACACCTGTCACACATGTTGCAGACACCAACACCTGACACATGTTGCAGACACCAACACCTGACACACATGTTGCAGACACCAACACCTGACACATGTTGCAAACACCAACACCTGTCACACATGTTGCAAACACCAACACCTGTCACACATGTTGCAGACACCAACACCTGTCACACATGTTGCAGACACCAACACCTGTCACACATGTTGCAGACACCAACACCTGTCACACATGTTGCAGACACCAACACCTGTCACACATGTTGCAGACACCAACACCTGTCACACATGTTGCAGACACCAACACCTGTCACACATGTTGCAAACACCAACACCTGACACATGTTGCAAACACCAACACCTGTCACACATGTTGCAAACACCAACACCTGACACATGTTGCAAACACCAACACCTGTCACACATGTTGCAGACACCAACACCTGACACATGTTGCAGACACCAACACCTGACACATGTTGCAAACACCAACACCTGTACTAGCCTTCATTGTGTGTATACAGAGAGGTGTATGTGTTGTGTATACACTTAAGAGTTTAATTCATATTTTAGGTAATAAAGTATTCTTGACTGGTGTTGTACATTTTACCTGCAGCCTTAATGACCATCGTGTAGTTGATAGTCTTCAAACCTACTTAAGTGATCGTATGCCCTCTCCTTCCCTCCACAACTTGCTGTGTCTTAATAACATGTTCATTTTCCCACTATAATCTACCTTGTCCATAATTACTATCGCATTTGCTTTGTTTGGTAAGGTGAAGTCCAGGATGTTTCCTTAATTCATGGTATAACTTAACAAGACCTCTACAACACACTTGTCAATGGATAGTTTCTCCCTCCATGTGGTTATTATTGAACATTGTCTAGTGTTCATTACACTTTAGTTATCCTGTGACTTATTGCAGATTATAGTTAGTGGTTCAGACAATGTTTCTGTTCCATCTCGCAGTATATATGACACCTCGTCAGGTCCCATTGCCTTTGTTGTTTACAGGTCTGTTCAAAATTTCTTTACCTCTCCCTGTTGTTTGTCTGTGTATCCTGTCCCCTAGTGTTTCTGGTAGCGTTCCTCTTTCAAATCTTATACTCAACACTTCACAAACTTGCTTGTCGTTGTTCGTCACTCTCCTCCTCTTTGGTGTTTTACTGTGGCGTTTCTTATAATGTGGCTGTACAGTAGTTTTGGTTCAGACTTGGCCTTTGTTGTTCAGCCTCTTTCATCACCCATGAGTATTCATTTCTATCTAATCTGCTCTCTTCTGTGTTCTCGTTTGTCCTTCACCTTCTGTAGTTTTGCACTCTCTTGCATTTTTTTTCCTTTCTGCCTCTCTACATCTCTTGTTTAAGGGATCTCTCTCTCTTTGTTGTTTCCACATCTCCTGGGTATGAAGTTCTTTGCTTCCCAGCATCTTCCAGCTAGATACTTCATATCATCCACTGACTTTCCTTCCAGTTCTCTGTCCTGTGTGTGTGTGTGTGTGTGTGTGTGTGTGTGTGTGTGATAGAGAGAGAGCTCGCATGCATCTCACATCCTGGTACAGCAGACGTGGATGTGACAAGCCTGGAGACACGTGTATGTGTGTGTGTGTGTTTGAACGACAGAACTGACGGGTGGACTGATGCCATGAGGTGCCCAGGGGAACAACATCAAGCCACCTGCTGCCTGCCTTCACCCAGGATAGCAGGAACAAGCCACCTGCTGCCTGCCTTCACCCAGGATAGCAGGAACAAGCCACCTGCTGCCTGCCTTCACCCAGGATAGCAAGAACAAGCCACCTGCTGCCTACCTTCACCCAGGAGAGCAGGAACAAACCACCTGCTGCCTGCCTTCACCCAGGATAGCAGGAACAAGCCACCTGCTGCCTACCTTCACCCAGGAGAGCAGGAACAATCCACCTGCTGCCTACCTTCACCCAGGATAGCAGGAACAAGCCACCTGCTGCCTGCCTTCACCCAGGAGAGCAGGAACAATCCACCTGCTGCCTGCCTTCACCCAGGATAGCAGGAACAAGCCACCTGCTGCCTACCTTCACCCAGGAGAGCAGGAACAATCCACCTGCTGCCTACCTTCACCCAGGATAGCAGGAACAAGCCACCTGCTGCCTGCCTTCACCCAGGAGAGCAGGAACAATCCACCTGCTGCCTGCCTTCACCCAGGATAGCAGGAACAAGCCACCTGCTGCCTGCCTTCACCCAGGATAGCAGGAACAAGCCACCTGCTGTCTACCATCACCCAGGATAGCAGGAACAAGCCACCTGCTGCTTGCCTTCACCCAGGATAGCAGGAACAAGCCACCTGCTGCCTGCCTTCACCCAGGATAGCAGGAACAAGCCACCTGCTGCCTGCCTTCATCCAGGATAGCAGGAACAAGCCACCTGCTGCCTACCTTCACCCAGGATAGCAAGAACAAGCCACCTGCTGCCTACTTTCACCCAGGAGAGCAGCAGCAAGCCACCTGCTGCCTGCCTTCACCCAGGATAGCAGGAACAAGCCACCTGCTGCCTGCCTTCACCCAGGATAGCAGGAACAAGCCACCTGCTGCCTTGCCTTCACCCAGGATAGCAGGAACAAGCCACCTGCTGCCTGCCTTCACCCAGGATAGCAGGAACAAGCCACCTGCTGCCTGCCTTCATGCAGGATAGCAGGAAAAAAGCCACCTGCTGCCTACCTTCACCCAGGATAGCAGGAACAAGCCACCTGCTGCCTGCCTTCACCCAGGATAGCAGGAACAAGCCACCTGCTGCCTGCCTTCACCCAGGATAGCAGGAACAAGCCACCTGCTGCCTACCTTCACCCAGGATAGCAGGAACAAGCCACCTGCTGCCTACTTCACCCAGGAAGCAGCAAGCCACCTGCTGCCTGCCTTCACCCAGGATAGCAGGAACAAGCCACCTGCTGCCTACCTTCACCCAGGATAGCAGGAACAAGCCACCTGCTGCTACCTTCACCCAGGATAGCAGGAACAAGCCACCTGCTGCTTCCTTCACCAGGATAGCAGGAAAAGCCACCTGCTGCTCCTTCACCCAGGATAGCAGGAACAAGCCACCTGCTGCCTGCCTTCACCAGGATAGCAGGAACAAGCCACCTGCTGCCTGCCTTCACCCAGGATAGCAGGAACAAGCCACCTGCTGCCTACCTTCACCCAGGATAGCAGGAACAACCACCTGCTGCCTGACCTTCACCCAGGATAGCAGGAACAAGCCACCTGCTGCCTGCCTTCACCAGGATAGCAGGAACAACCACCTGCTGCCTCCTTCACCCAGGATAGCAGGAACAAGCCACCTGCTGCCTGCCTTCACCCAGGATAGCAGGAACAAGCCACCTGCTGCTACCTCACCCAGGATAGCAGGAACAAGCCACCTGCTGCTTGCCTTCACCCAGGATAGCAGGAACAAGCCACCTGCTGCCTGCTTCACCCAGGATAGCAGGAACAAGCCACCTGCTGCCTGCCTTCATCCAGGATAGCAGGAACAAGCCACCTGCTGCCTACCTTCACCCAGGATAGCAGGAACAAGCCACCTGCTGCCTACTTTCACCCAGGATAGCAGGAACAAGCCACCTGCTGCTCTCCTCACCCAGGATAGCAGGAACAAGCCACCTGCTGCCTGCCTTCACCCAGGATAGCAGGAACAAGCCACCTGCTGCCTATTTCACCCAGGAAGCAGACAAGCCACCTGCTGCCTGCCTTCACCCAGGATAGCAGGAACAAGCCACCTGCTGCCTACCTTCACCCAGGATAGCAGGAACAAGCCACCTGCTGTCTACCATCACCCAGGATAGCAGGAACAAGCCACCTGCTGCTTGCCTTCACCCAGGATAGAGGACAAGCCACCTGCTGCTGCCTTCACCCAGGATAGCAGGAACAAGCCACCTGCTGCCTGCCTTCATCCAGGATAGCAGGAACAAGCCACCTGCTGCCTCCTTCACCCAGGATAGCAGGAACAAGCCACCTGCTGCCTACTTTCACCCAGGAGAGCAGACAACCACCTGCTGCCTCTTCACCCAGGATAGCAGGAACAAGCCACCTGCTGCCTGCCTTCACCCAGGATAGCAGGAACAAGCCACCTGCTGCCTGCCTTCACCCAGGATAGCAGGAACAAGCCACCTGCTGCCTGCCTTCACCCAGGATAGCAGGAACAAGCCACCTGCTGCCTCCTCACAGGATAGCAGGAAAAGCCACCTGCTGCCTACCTTCACCCAGGATAGCAGGAACAAGCCACCTGCTGCCTGCCTTCACCCAGGATAGCAGGAACAAGCCACCTGCTGCCTGCCTTCATGCAGGATAGCAGGAACAAGCCACCTGCTGCCTACCTTCACCCAGGATAGCAGGAACAAGCCACCTGCTGCCTACTTTCACCCAGGAGAGCAGCAGCAAGCCACCTGCTGCCTGCCTTCACCCAGGATAGCAGGAACAAGCCACCTGCTGCCTACCTTCACCCAGGATAGCAGGAACAAGCCACCTGCTGCATACCTTCACCCAGGAGAGCAGAAGCAAGCCAAACCAGCTTCCCTTTCTTTGCATTTAAAGCAGATTATCTCCCATTACCCATTACCTACTGGTTTAGCACTTCCCAGTAATAATAATAATAATAATAATAATAATAATAATAATAATAAAAATGCTTCAGTATTGATAGAACGAACACTCGTGTCCTCTTGACCTTTGGCTTAACCTTTGACCTTACTTGTTAGAACACGTTCTGGACAGGTATGAAATACGGCTGCTATCCTTCAGCGGCACTTCAAAGGGAGGGGTTGCTTTGATGCCGCTGAAGGGCTCTTGAGTCAGGGAACTGGAGCTACTCTACTTGTACTCATGGTCAAACCTGATTTCTTGCCATTCTTCACCTCTCAGGGGAGGTTTCTTGATGCTGGTGAGGGGCTCTTGATCCAGGAATTGGATCTGTGCTCCAGTTCCCTGAATACCTTCCATCCCCCCCCCTAAAGCGCTCTATAATCCCTACGGGTTTACCGCCCCATAATAAAATTGTCATTCCTCACGTGTACGACCCTTACGCATTTAGCGCTTCCCTATGACTTTAATGATGTGGTTGCAAGGATCGATGCTCAGCTCCTGGCCCCGCCTCTTTAGTTGGTTGGTAGTGGGCTTCTGATTTAGTGAGCATTATCGTACCTATTCTTAAAGCTATGTATGAATGCTGCCTCCACTATTCCGTTGTCCGTTCTTCATGCTGAAGAAGTATTTCCTAACATTCCTGTTTTTAAGTTCCGGTTGTACCCTCGTATGCCTGTTTCCCGCCTCTTGAGCAGCCTGCCCCTGTCCACTCTACTAGTTCTCTGTATTTTGTTGGTCATTCAACATGTCAGCCCTGGCGTCGTCGTCGTCGTCGTCGGCGTCGTCGTCGGCGTCGTCGGCGTCGTCTCGTAATGTCATCAAGATTAATTGTTTTAAGTCTCCTCACAGCTCACACAATATTTTTAAGACTCGTTTCGTTGCGAATCTTTGTACTTTTTCTATTACGGTGGCAAGACTGGTCAGGTGTGGGTTCGCATGTCTTCCAGACGAGCATTGCCTGCATAGGTTGATGTGATCCTCAGGGGATATGCTCGGTACTTTGCTGACCCCGAGGTCCCTTTAAGGGTTGCACCCTTTGTTCCCCGAGGCCGTGCTCCATTTCTGGTCTTATTTGTCTTCCAGTTACCGAGGTTGACCTCCATTAGGTACATGTCAGACCATACCTGTAGCTTGTCCAGGTTCCTTATTGTTTGTATTTTCTGGGTTATTTCCACAACATCTGCGACCAGGGACACATCAGAGTCTCACGTCATAACACTAGAGGTTCCAGTACTGATTCTTGGAGTACCCCGCCTCTCACTCTTGCCCATTCTGATAATTCTTCCTGAACAATCTTTTTCTTTCTGTTAAGTATTTCTTCATCGTGTATGTGTGTGTGTGTGGTGTGTGTGTGTGTGTGTGTGTGTGTGTGTGTGTGTGTGTGTGTGTGTGTGTGTGTGTGTGTGTGTGTGTGTGTACTCGCCTATTTTTAGTTGCAGGGGTCGATTCACAGCTCCTGACCCTGTATGGGCGATCTTACACAAAGGTTTCTTTCAGTAAGTCACTCGTGTGTGTGTGTGTGTGTGTATGTGTGTGTGTACAGGCAGGTGTACGTGCACGTACACTAAGCCGTGCCTGAGGGGGTAGATCACCAGAGTCAGGGTCAGTCTCTTTAACATTGTATCGACTAACGTTGGTTACCTCTTGTCATATCTGTGTGAACCCTTGCATGTAGCAGTGTGTGTGTGTGTGTGTGTGTGTGTTACCAGTCATCCATGTACGTCCCAGTTC
>WNWK01027220.1:12500-17500 GCA_009830355.1 Cherax destructor
CTACCACGTACCAACACTGTTACCACCACGTACCAGCACTGTTAATACCATGTACCAACACTGACATCACTTACTACCACGTACCAACACTGTTACCACCACGTACCAGCACTGTTAATACCATGTACCAACACTGACATCACTTACTACCACGTACCAACACTGTTAATACCATGTACCAACACTGACATCACTTACTACCACGTACCAGCACTGTTAATACCATGTACCAACACTGACAACACTGCTACTACCACATACCAACACTGACAACTTTCAATTTTTCCTGGGGTAGATGTATCCGTAGATGAAAGGGTAGATGAAGTGGTAGATGGCACAGTGTGCCAGATGGCACCCACACACTGTGATGGCCTGACGCTTACATTTGTCTCGCCTCAGATTTTTTATATGTTATATATATATATATATATATATATATATATATATATATATATATATATATATATATATATATATATATATATATTTTAGCAGAAAGATCACAGTAAACAGGTGATATCAAAATATGCAAGAAAACCACTATGAAAAAATAGAAGAATTCCAAGCGCTTTCGTGACTACTCACATTATCAAGGAACTATAACAGGAAACATGACAAGAAGGGCTTATATAAGGGGCGAGACTACACCTCACAGTCACATCACACTAACAAAGACTACACCTCACAGTAGCGTAACATCGCACGACTCTGTGAAGAGGAAAATAAGAAAGGACCTGAAACTCTTCCCAAGAATTAAGATTAGTCCAATTTATTATTAAATTCTTCCCAAATTTTATTAATTATAAATGAATCCAATTTATATAAACCAAAAGAAATATTCATATTATTTTCAAAACTGCTTTTAATGAAACATGATTCTATTATATTTCTCTCAACCATGAACTTGCTTGATACAACCTTCTCAGCATTTTGAAAATCAATTGGATGGTTAAAATCTCTCACATGAATAAATAGAGCATTAGAATCTTGTCCAGTTCTAATGCTATATTTATGTTGTTTTAATCTTAGTTCAAGACTTTTACCAGTTTGACCAAAATAAACTTTATCGCATATTTTACAGGGAATCTTATAGACACATCCGTCAGCATTTTGGGGAGAATTTTTTATCAAAAGTCTTTTTACTGTATCAAGATTTTTAAATACAACTTTGATATTAATATTCTTAAGAAAGGAAGGCATATCAACCAAGTTTTCATGGTAAGGGAGAACCAACATATTTTTGGTTGAATAAGGTTGGTTGTCCCTTTTTTGGGTTGTAAAAGTATTCCTAGCTATTTTAAAAGATTTATCAATTATGTTTCTTGGGTATTTTAAATCATTAGCTATTTCATAAATTTTAGAGATTTCTTCATCTATGAACTCTGGACTACAAATACGTAAAGCTCTCAAAAACATTGAAGAAAAAACCGACACTTTAACTCTATCTTGATGTGAAGAGTAATAGTGTACATAGGAACAATTATTTGTAGGTTTTCTGTAAATTTTAAATTTAAAATCAATGTTACCCTTAATAATAAAAACATCTAGGAAGGGCAATGAGTTATTTACTTCGAATTCAACAGTAAAATTTATAGAATGAGCTAAGCTATTTAATTTAACAAGGATAGGCATAAGGCACAAAATATCATCAACATATCTATACCACTTAGCTCTATTGGGAAGGATAGTGTTAAGCAATCTTGTTTCGAAAAATTCCATATATAAGTTACTAAGAACAGGTGAAAGAGGATTTCCCATTGCCATACCAAACTTCTGAGTGTAAAACTCATCATTAAATACAAATTTTGCATCAACAATACAAAGTTTAATAAGTTTAATGATAGTAGGAACTGGCAATGGTAAATCATAATTAACCAGTTCTTCAGATAAGAACCTTAGTAAATCATCAACTGGAACTTTTGTAAACAAGGAGGTAACATCAAAACTAACCATATTGAAATCATTTAAATCAGTCAAGGTGCTTAATTTATCAACTAAATCTAAGTTGTTTTTAACATTAAAATTAGAAATTTTTCCAACAATTGGGCTCAAAATATCAACAAGCCATTTAGAAAGTTTATAAGAAACTGAACCTATAGAGCTAATAATTGGTCTAACAGGATTACCAGGTTTGTGTGTTTTTATAAATCCATACATATAAGGTAAAGATGGATTAGTGGAAGTAAATTTTTAATTAATTCATCTTTGCCCTTCAATAGATGTTTTATTGTTTTATTGAAATTGCTGTTGACAGATTCTAAGGGATTCTTTCTAAGTTTAGAATAGGTTTCAAAATCATCTAGGAGGTTATTCATTTTATCTTGGTAATCGGTTTCTTTCATAATTACAATTGCATTAATTTTATCTGCTTTAGTAAGACGCAAATTTTTATTATT
Organism: Cherax destructor; assembly: GCA_009830355.1. Classification (NCBI taxonomy): domain Eukaryota; kingdom Metazoa; phylum Arthropoda; class Malacostraca; order Decapoda; family Parastacidae; genus Cherax; species Cherax destructor. The sequence goes on from WNWK01027220.1 coordinate 14,897, forward strand.
CAAAAGTGAATCATAAGACTTAAAAATCTTTGAGGGCAATTGGGAATATTTTGTTTTAACATTGAGCTATATACCATCCCCTTACTAATATTAATTTCATCAGTGGATAAATCAGAGGATTTTTCTAAATTACAAAAGGCTTTTGCAATTTCAACATTATTAAGTTTTTTGAAGTTGCAAAACTTAAACCGAAACCAAGAGCAGCAGTTGTATTTTTATCTAATATTTCATCTGATAAGTTAATTACAAAATTGTTATTAGCGTGCTTTGTCCAATCACTATTTTCAATTAAATTATCTAATTTTCTTTGTAGTTTGTTTTTGAGATTATTACAAATTCTTCTGAGTTTATTATAGCAATGATCCAACATACTATGTTGCCATTCTGATGGAATAGCTTGATAAAAGGAGTATTTTTTGTTTCTCAATATTTTGAATGCTTCTTTCTCCTGTATTTTAGTAATTTCAATATGTTTCTGAAGAATAATTCTCATAAAATCATCAAAAGGACGATCTCTCATGTCAAGGAGTCTATTTGGTAAAAGAGATTTAGGCAAAACTTGTTCATTCAAACAGTCTTTTAAAAAATTAAGTCGAATTTTAAGCTTATGTGACTTGATCAGTGCAGAAGAAAAATGGGAAACAAAAGAAATATGATTAGGAAAGCTTACCGAGAACATTGTGAAGAGTCGTGTGGTATCCATTGATGCAAAAAGATCACAGTAAACAGGTGATATCAAAATATGCAAGAAAACCACTATGAAAAAATAGAAGAATTCCAAGCGCATTCGTGACTACTCACATTATCAAGGAACTATAACAGGAAACATGACAAGAAGGGCTTATATATATTTTCCACTTCACAGAGTCGTGCGATGTTACGCTACTGTGAGGTGTAGTCTTTGTTAGTGTGATGTGACTGTGAGGTGTAGTCTCGCCCCTTATATAAGCCCTTCTTGTCATGTTTCCTGTTATAGTTCCTTGATAATGTGAGTAGTCACGAAAGCGCTTGGAATTCTTCTATTTTTTCATAGTGGTTTTCTTGCATATATATTATATATATATATATATATATATATATATATATATATATATATATATATATATATATATATATATATATATATATATATATATATATATATATTGGTATTTTGAGAAATATTCTTTTGTGGATTTATATAGTGAATAATGAAAGAAGGCAGTAGAGGGGGAGTGGGGAGGGGGGAGCAGTGTTATCAGCACACATGGTGGAGCTAGCTTTACTGACTCACTCCTAGATAACACTCTCGCTCTCTTTATGTACACCAGCTACCCGCTGCCAGTTACCCGCTACCGGCTACCCGCTACCAGCTACCCGCTACCAGCTACCCGCTACCAGCTACCCGCTACCAGCTACCCGCTACCCGCTACCAGCTACCCGCTACCAGCTACCCGCTACCGGCTACCAGCTACCTGCTGCCAGCTACCCGCTACCAGCTACCCGCTGCCAGCTACCCGCTACCCGCTACCAGCTACCTGCTGCCAGCTACCCAGTTACCAGCTACCTGCTACCATCTACCCGCTGCCAGCTACTCACTACCAGCTACCCGCTATCCGTCACCTCCCTCCCCCCCTCATACCCGCCCACGTCTACCTTCCTCTCCCCCTCACACCCGCCCACGTCTACCTTCCTCCCCCTCACACCCGCCCACGTCTACCTTCCTCCCCCTCACACCCGCCCACGTCTACCTTCCTTCTCCCCTCACACCCCCCACAGTCTACCTTCCTTCTCCCCTCACACCCGCCCACGTCTACCTTCCTTCTCCCCTCACACCTGCCCACGTCTACCTTCCTTCTCCCTCACACCCCCACAGTCTACCTTCCTTCTCCCTCACACCCGCCCACGTCTACCTTCCTTCTCCCCTCACACCCCCACAGTCTACCTTCCTCCCCCTCACACCCGCCCACGTCTTCCTTCCTTCTCCCTCACACCCCCACAGTCTACCTTCCTTCTCCCTCACACCCGCCCATGTCTACCTTCCTTCTCCCCTCACACCCCACAGTCTACCTTCTCTCCTCACACCCCCACAGTCTACCTTCCTCCCCTCACACCCGCCCACGTCTACCTTCCTTCTCCCTCACACCCCCACAGTCTACCTTCCTTCTCCCCTCACACCCGCCCACGTCTACCTTCCTTCTCCCCTCACACCCCCACAGTCTACCTTCCTTCTCCCTCACACCGCCACAGTCTACCTTCCTCCCTCACACCCGCCCACGTCTACCTTCCTTCTCCCTCACACCCCCACAGTCTACCTTCCTTCTCCCTCACACCCGCCCACGTCTACCTTCCTTCTCCCCTCACACCCCCACAGTCTACCTTCCTTCTCCCCTCACACCCCCACAGTCTACCTTCCTTCTCCCCTCACACCCCCACAGTCTACCTTCCTTCTCCCCTCACACCCGCCCACGTCTACCTTCCTTCTCCCTCACACCCCCACAGTCTACCTTCCTTCTCCCCTCACACCCCCACAGTCTACCTTCCTTCTCCCCTCACACCCCCACAGTCTACCTTCCTTCTCCCTCACACCCCCACAGTCTACCTTCCTTCTCCCTCACACCCGCC
>WNWK01027220.1:20000-26518 GCA_009830355.1 Cherax destructor
ACACTGTGTACCTGTGTAGTGTTCCCTCACACTGTGTACCTGTGTAGTGTTCCCTCACACTGTGTACCTGTGTAGTGTTCCCTCACACTGTGTACCTGTGTAGTGTCCCCTCACACTGTATCTGTGTAGTGTCCCCCCACACTGTGTACCTGTGTAGAGTCCCCTCACACTGTGGACCTGTGTAGTGTCCATCACACTGTGTGGACCTGTGTAGTGACCCTCATACTGTGTGGATCTGTGTAGTGACCCTCACACTGTGTGGACCTGTATAGTGACCCTCACACTGTGTGTACCTGTGTAGCGACCCTCACACTGTGTGGACCTGTGTAGTGACCCTCACACTGTGTGTACCTGTGTAGTGACCCTCACACTGTGTGGACCTGTGTAGTGACCCTCACACTGTGTGGACCTGTGTAGTGACCCTCACACTGTGTAGTGACCCTCACACTGTGTGTACCTGTGTAGTGACCCTCACACTGTGTGTACCTGTGTAGTGACCCTCACACTGTGTGTACCTGTGTAGTGACCCTCACACTGTGTGTACCTGTGTAGTGACCCTCACACTGTGTGGACCTGTGTAGTGACCCTCACACTGTGTGGACCTGTGTAGTGACCCTCACACTGTGTGGACCTGTGTAGTGACCCTCACACTGTGTGTACCTGTGTAGTGACCCTCACACTGTGTGTACCTGTCTAGTCTCCCTCACACTAATATATATATATATATATATATATATATATATATATATATACGTTTCGCTCAAGAAGAACTTTATACAGCTGTCATGATGCGAAACAGGAGCTAGACACCAACCAACTCGGGTAAGCGCCAGGAAAGGTATTGAAATCCTCGTAGCGTAGTCCGTAGAGTTTTATATGGGAGTGAAGACGGAGTCTCTCTCTCAACTCTGGCTTTAATACCAATTAAAATTATTGTTACCTGATAATCGCAGTAATAATAATAATAATAGAATTTTGTCACACGGTATAAAAACCTCATTAACGCAGCAGAAATAATAATAATGAAAAATTAGAGTAGGAGGGCTGTTAGAGTGCAGAACATTTAACCGGCTTGTGGTTGATGTTAATATGAGTGGCGGGTAGTGCCTCCCTGGTTGGTTACTGTCTAACACTACTAATATGAGTGGAGGATAGTGCCTCCCTGGCTTGTTACTGTCTAACACTACTATTATGAGTGGAGGTTAGTGCCTCCCTGGCTGGTTACTGTCTAACACTACTAATATGAGTGGAGGATAGTGCCTCCCTGGCTGGTTACTGTCTAACACTACTAATATGAGTGGAGGGTAGTGCCTCCCTGGCTGGTTACTGTCTAACACTACTAATATGAGTGGAGAATAGTGCCTCCCTGGCTGGTTACTGTCTAACACTACTAATATGAGTGGAGGGTAGTGCCTCCCTGGCTTGTTACTGTCTAACACTACTAATATGAGTGAAGGATAGTGCCTCCTGGCTTGTAACTGTCTAACACTACTAATATGAGTGGAGGGTAGTGCCTCACTGGCTGGTTACTGTCTAACACTACTAATATGAGTGGAGGTTAGTGCCTCCCTGGCTGGTTACTGTCTAACAATACTAATATGAGTGAAGGATAGTGCCTCCCTGGCTGGTTACTGTCTAACACTATTAATATGAGTGGAGGGTAGTGCCTCCCTGGCAGGTTACTGTCTAACACTACTAATATGAGTGAAGGATAGTGCCTCCTGGCTGGTTACTGCCTAACACTACTAATATGAGTGAAGGATAGTGCCTCCCTGGCTGGTTACTGTCTAACACTACTAATATGAGTGGAGGATAGTGCCTCCCTGGCTGGTTACTGTCTAACACTACTAATATGAGTGAAGGATAGTGCCTCCTGGCTGGTTACTGTCTAACACTACTAATATGAGTGGAGGTTAGTGCCTCCTGGCAGGTTACTGTCTAACACTACTAATATGAGTGAAGGATAGTGCCTCCTGGCTGGTTACTGTCTAACACTACTAATATGAGTGGAGAATAGTGCCTCCTGGCTGGTTACTGTCTAACACTACTAATATGAGTGAAGGATAGTGCCTCCTGGCTGGTTACTGTCTAACACTACTAATATGAGTGGAGGTAGTGCCTCCTGGCTGGTTACTGTCTAACACTACTAATATGAGTGAAGGATAGTGCCTCCCTGACTGGTTACTGTCTAACACTACTAATATGAGTGGAGGGTAGTGCCTCTCTGGCTGGTTACTGTCTAACACTACTAATATGAGTGGAGGATAGTGCCTCCCTGGCTGGTTACTGTCTAACACTACTAATATGAGTGGAGGATAGTGCCTCCCTGGCTGGTTACTGTCTAACACTACTAATATGAGTGGAGGATAGCGCCTCCCTGGCTGGTTACTGTCTAACACTACTAATATGAGTGGAGGGTAGTGCCTCCCTGGCTGGTTACTGTCTAACACTACTAATATGAGTGGAGGGTAGTGCCTCCCTGGCTGGTTACTGTCTAACACTACTAATATGAGTGGAGGGTAGTGCCTCCCTGGCTGGTTACTGTCTAACACTACTAATATGAGTGGAGGGTAGCGCCTCCCTGGTTGGTTACTGTCTAACACTACTAATATGAGTGGAGGGTAGCGCCTCCCTGGTTGGTTACTGTCTAACACTACTAATATGAGTGGAGGGTAGTGCCTCCCTGGCTGGTTACTGTCTAACACTACTAATATGAGTGGAGGATAGTGCCTCCCTGGTTGGTTACTGTCTAACACTAGTAATTCTTCCACTGACTTGAAAGTGAACCAGTGTTGTCATCAAGCTTTAAGAGGGAGGGAGGGAGGTTAGGGATTGAGGTACGACCTCACATAGACTTAGAAATGACCTCTCCTCTGAATGGACACTAAAATCAATAGACTGCCTTATATTACGGTAGTGGACAAGCCTTTAAACCTACACTTATCTCTCTCTCTCTCTCTCTCTCTCTCTCTCTCTCTCTCTCTCTCTCTCTCTCTCCGGACGGAGGATCAAGCCCCTTCTACATCTTACCATCAGTGACCCATACTGGTTTACCGCTTCTCGTAAACAACAGCCATACCGGCTAATAACAGCGCGTGCAACTCTCAGTGTATATACATTGAGGGGTATCTGTCAGTGTAAATAAACAGAGATACACACACACACACACACCTCTGTGCTGAGCTGTGTGTAGTTGAAGCAAGTGCTGTGTACTCGTGCTTGGTGGTAACATAGGATGGTTGGTGGTAACGTGGGATGGTTGGTGGTAACGTGGGATGGTTGGTGGTAACGTGGGATGGTTGGTGGTAACGTGGGATGGTTGGTGGTAACGTGGGATGGTTGGTGGTAACATAGGGTGGTTGGTGGTAACGTGGGATGGTTGGTGGTAACGTGGGATGGTTGGTGGTAACATAGGATGGTTGGTGGTAACGTGGGATGGTTGGTGGTAACTTGGGATGGTTGGTGGTAACATAGGGTGGTTGGTGGTAACATAGGATGGTTGGTGGTAACATAGGATGGTTGGTGGTAACGTGGGATGGTTGGTGGTAACATAGGATGGTTGGTGGTAACATAGGATGGTTGGTGGTAACATAGGATGGTTGGTGGTAACATAGGATGGTTGGTGGTAACATAGGATGGTTGGTGGTAACATAGGATGGTTGGTGGTAACATAGGATGGTTGGTGGTAACGTGGGATGGTTGGTGGTAACTTGGGATGGTTGGTGGTAACATAGGGTGGTTGGTGGTAACATAGGATGGTTGGTGGTAAAATAGGATGGTTGGTGGTAACATAGGATGGTTGGTGGTAACATAGGATGGTTGGTGGTAACGTGGGATGGTTGGTGGTAACATAGGATGGTTGGTGGTAACATAGGATGGTTGGTGGTAACATGGGATGGTTGGTGGTAACATAGGATGGTTGGTGGTAACATAGGATGGTTGGTGGTAACGTGGATGGTTGGTGGTAACATAGGGTGGTTGGTGGTAACGTGGATGGTTGGTGGTAACATAGGATGGTTGGTGGTAACATAGGATGGTTGGTGGTAACGTGGATGGTTGGTGGTAACGTGGGATGGTTGGTGGTAACATAGGGTGGTTGGTGGTAACGTGGATGGTTGGTGGTAACATAGGGTGGTTGGTGGTAACATAGGATGGTTGGTGGTAACGTGGGATGGTTGGTGGTAACGTGGGATGGTTGGTGGTAACATAGGGTGGTTGGTGGTAACATAGGATGGTTGGTGGTAACGTGGGATGGTTGGTGGTAACGTGGGATGGTTGGTGGTAACATAGGGTGGTTGGTGGTAACGTGGGATGGTTGGTGGTAACATAGGGTGGTTGGTGGTAACATAGGATGGTTGGTGGTAACGTGGGATGGTTGGTGGTAACGTGGGATGGTTGGTGGTAACATAGGGTGGTTGGTGGTAACGTGGGATGGTTGGTGGTAACATAGGGTGGTTGGTGGTAACATAGGATGGTTGGTGGTAACGTGGGATGGTTGGTGGTAACGTGGGATGGTTGGTGGTAACATAGGGTGGTTGGTGGTAACATAGGATGGTTGGTGGTAACGTGGGATGGTTGGTGGTAACATAGGGTGGTTGGTGGTAACATAGGATGGTTGGTGGTAACATAGGGTGGTTGGTGGTAACATAGGATGGTTGGTGGTAACATAGGGTGGTTGGTGGTAACATAGGATGGTTGGTGGTAACGTGGGATGGTTGGTGGTAACGTGGGATGGTTGGTGGTAACTTGGGATGGTTGGTGGTAACGTGGGATGGTTGGTGGTAACATAGGATGGTTGGTGGTAACATGGGATGGTTTGTGGTTACGTGGGATGGTTGGTGGTAACTTGGGATGGTTGGTGGTAACATAGGATGGTTGGTGGTAACGTGGGATGGTTGGTGGTAACATAGGGTGGTTGGTGGTAACGTGGGATGGTTGGTGGTAACATAGGGTGGTTGGTGGTAACGTGGGATGGTTGGTGGTAACGTGGGATGGTTGGTGGTAACATAGGATGGTTGGTGGTAACATGGGATGGTTTGTGGTTACGTGGGATGGTTGGTGGTAACTTGGGATGGTTGGTGGTAACATAGGATGGTTGGTGGTAACATGGGATGGTTTGTGGTTACGTGGGATGGTTGGAGGTAACATAGGATGGTTGGTGGTAACATGGGATGGTTGGTGGTAACATAGGATGGTTGGTGGTAACATGGGATGGTTGGTGGTAACGTGGGGTGGGTGGTGGTAACATAGGATGGTTGGTGGTAACATGGGATGGTTGGTGGTAACATAGGATGGTTGGTGGTAACATGGGATGGTTGGTGGTAACGTGGGGTGGTTGGTGGTAACATAGGATGGTTGGTGGTAACATGGGATGGTTGGTGGTAACATAGGATGGTTGGTGGTAACATGGGATGGTTGGTGGTAACCTGTGGATGGTAGCGCATGAGCATATGTATACACAAAAGGCCTAGGAACTAGGCCCCAAAAGGGTTAAGAGAAGGCAAAGTGTATTTTGTATTCCACTTATCCAAGAGCACCTCGTAATGCTCAAACAGTTGTGAGTATCAAAAGTGACCTCTGGAGAACCTGTGTTGCTTTTGTTTAATAAAATATTCGAAGGTTTTGATAATGTGGGTACGTCACTGATATCCCTCTATGGGAGTTTTTAAAATTGCCTTTAGTAAGTTTATTCAGGTGTAGGAACATATAAATACACTTACATAAATTATGATATATAGCAGCATATATGTAGATTACCTAAGATGACCCAAGAAAGTCAGACAAAGTGACTTAGTTCCATTGGGGTCCTTATATTTTGTGGAGTGTGGCTGTATCAGTGATTTTTTAAAAATCTTGGAAGACTCCTGTGTCTAGGCTCCCGGTTCATGGAATACTTAGGTATAAGATAGTATATTGCAAACAAACCATACTACGGGTGGGGTTCGAACCCCACCCGTGGTATGGTTTGTTTGCAATCGTGTCATTACGATTTCTTGAATCATAGTATATTGTAATTTTTAATGAATATAGAGTTGGACTAGTCCAAGCCTGGGTCAGAGTGCATGGTCATGGAGTCACTGGCTTCTTCGAAGTCACGTGGGGGCTCATGTTTATGTCAGAAATGTTACAGATGCTTTCTAAGTTTTGCGTCATTCTGGGAAAAAATCATTTTGTTGTCAATCTTCATTCTGATTACCAGCTCACTCAGCACAAGAGTCGTATTGTGATTGCAGTATTTCGTTTGTTTCTTCGTTGTCATCAGTGTAAAGAATACAACGTGAGAATAGTTGAAAATGGTACAAAAAGTTGAAGATTACGAGAGACAGCCTCCAGGCTGAAGGACTGACCACCTCAAATACTTTTTCTCCAAGACTGATGGACTGACTACATCATCTTGATATGTATTTGACTGAAGAATCCTACTGTGTAGGCGAAACGTTTCATCAATAAAGACTTCCAACTATTGCTTGTGTCTTAATCTACAAAGTGAGAATAACGTGACTGGAAGAATATTTATG
>WNWK01027221.1:0-26516 GCA_009830355.1 Cherax destructor
TTGGGAAGAGAAGACCTCCAATTCGCTGGGGGTAAAATTCTTTTACCGCCGGATGGGGGCAAGGATCAAACCATCCACGGGTGGGGTTCGAACCCGCGGTCAGGGGAGTCTCAAAAGACCATTGCGAAGCCACGGGGTCAGGAGTCTGGAGTTCTGAGACTCTCTGACCGCGGGTTCGGAACCCCACCCGGGTTGGTTTGTTTGCAATCGTGTCATTACGATTTCGGGGGCTCTAAAGACTACAAACATGGCGCCCACAATGCACCACTGAGTCCCGATTTTTCATACTGCGCACACCCACCACGCAGACCCATTCTCTCACATGTAGGCCTACCAGCTTTCTCCGCTTCATTTGAAGCCGCTAGAAAGGCGTATTAATACGTCCAAACATTGGCTCGAAGACATATATATACGACAAACAGTCAAAGGGTTAATCACTGAAGGCGGCACATTCTCCCCTCTCTCTTCTTTTTCCTTCCTCATACTTTACTACGAGTTCTTTCTTGAATTCTGTTGTGTTTCTGCCGCCTTTATCAAAGGGCTGGCACTCGGAGCTTTCTTTGGCCCCATGGTGACTTATTTAGAGTTGCACTCAATAAACAAGCACAAAAAACAATGGATTATTACAAAATGTTTTGTATGAACACGCAGGGTAATGTTCACTCGACGAGAAACAAAGCCAGACTGACTCAGAATGCATGCGTGGGATGCCTTGTGTGGGCACGGGCAGGCGGACACGTTCGGTACAGCGCATGAAAACCGAGGTGATGAACAAAAAATGGGACAATATTTTGACGAAAAGTCGTCAGAAAACAAATTTGAGGAAAACCAGGGCAAATAAAAATGAAGGTTCCACTGTAGTATCTCTCCCCTGTGTTCCAGGGAATACAGATCAAGAACCTTCAACCGTGGCGCTACTTGCTGCACAAGTCATTCCTATTTCTTTTTCTCCATTAATTGTTATCCTCGGTTATTGGCCGTAATCCGTTCCAGAAGGTCAGCCTAAAACCGAAATGGCCGAAAACCGAAATAATATTTCCCATAAGAATTAATGTAAATACAATTAATCCGTTCCAGACACCCAAAAATATTAAAAAAAAAATACATTTTTTAAAGATTAACTATATACGTACAGTGGTACCCCGAGTTTCGTACAAAATTCGTTCCAGAAGGCTGTTCGAGTGCCGTTACTGAACGAATTAGTTCCCATAAGGAATAATGTAAATTAGATTAGTCCGTTTCAGACCCCCAAAAATACACTTACAATAATACACTTACATAATTGTTAGAGTTGGGAGCAGTACTAAACTTGGGGTACCACTGTAGTTTTACATTTCACAAAACAATGAGAAAGACATATAAAGCACTAATTTTACTAATAAATGAACATTACATACGTTTATTGAAGACTCTTGTTGGCATATGGAAGAAGGTGAAGAGGGATTACTTCCCTTTGTCTTTTTCTACCACTAGGACCAGCTTGAGAGTCGCTGCACCCCTGTCGCACAAAAAAACTGTCCACTCCCTGCCTGCCTGGTACACTCCCTGCCTTCCTGCTACACTCCCTGCCTGCCTGGTACACTCCCTGCCTTCCTGCTACACTCCCTGCATGCCTGCTACACTCCCTCCCTGCTTGCTACACTCACTGCCTGCCTGCTACACTCTGCCTCCCTGCATGCCTGCTACACTCCCTGCATGCCTGCTACACTCCCTGCATGCCTGCTACACTCTGCCTCCCTGCATGCCTGCTACACTCCCTGCATGCCTGCTACACTCCCTGCATGCCTGCTACACTCCCTGCATGCCTGCTACACTCCCTGCATGCCTGCTACACTCCCTGCCTGCTACACTCCCTGCATGCCTGCTACACTCCCTGCCTGCTACACTCCCTGCATTCCTGCTACACTCCCTCCCTGCTTCCTACACTCCTTGCGTCTATGCCTGCCTGCTACACTCACTGCCTGCCTGCTACACTCACTGCCTGCCTGCTACACTCACTGCCTGCCTGCTACACTCCTTGCCTCCCTGCTACACTCCCTGTATGCTTAATACACTCCCTGCTTTCCTGCTACACTCCCTACATGCCTGCTACACTCCCTCCCTGCCTGCTACACTCCTTGCCTCTATGCCTGCCTGCTACACTGCTTGCCTTTATGCCTGCCTGCTACACTGCTTGCCTTTATGCCTGCCTGCTACAATCACTGGCTTCCTGCTACACTCCCTGCATTCCTGCTACACTCCCTGCTTGCTACACTCCTTGCCTCTATGCCTGCCTGCTACACTCCCTGCATGCCTGCTACACTCCCTGCCTGTTACACTCCTTGCCTCTATGCCTGCCTGCTACACTCCTTGCCTCTATGCCTGCCTGCTACACTCCTTGCCTCTATGCCTGCCTGCTACACTCCTTGCCTCTATGCCTGCCTGCTACACTCCTTGCCTCTATGCCTGCCTGCTACACTCCTTGCCTCTATGCCTGCCTGCTACACTCCTTGCCTCTATGCCTGCCTGCTACACTCCTTGCCTCTATGCCTGCCTGCTACACTCACTGGCTGCCTGCTACACTCACTGGCTGCCTGCTACACTCACTGGCTGCCTGCTACACTCACTGGCTGCCTGCTACACTCACTGGCTGCCTGCTACACTCACTGGCTGCCTGCTACACTCCCTGCATGCCTGCTACACTCCCTGCATGCCTGCTACACTCCCTGCATGCCTGCTACACTCCCTGCATGCCTGCTACACTCCTTGCCTCTATGCCTGCCTGCCTTGAATTCTATCGTGTTTCTAACTTTCTTTACCAAAGGAACTTTACTAGGAACTTTCTTTGGGGCCATGATTACTTATTTCGCAGTTGCACTTAATCAATAAACACCAAAAACAATGGATTATAGCGAAATGTTTGGATGAATGAGCAGAATCTTCCTCATTCACCCAAAGACGCAGCCACACTGACTCAGGAACGCGCAAGTGGCTGGTGGGTGGATGCGTCCAATACGGTCGATAAACAAAATAACGGCCGATAACTGGAAGAAAATTTCGGCCGAAAAACCGGCTGATAACTGAGGGTCCACTGTACTTTATTATTACGCTGATATCAACACTAAGGCTTGTTTATCTATCACAGTTGATCTAACATATAAATAAATAAATAAATTTTTATTTCATTGCAAGTTTACATCGAGATTTTGTTATTACAAACATGAACTGAAGTGCAAAGAGAGGCACTAGCATGCCATGGCATTAAGGGCAGATTAATCTAATGGCTTATAGACTACTTAATACTAGAGAAGTTGATTGAGTTTGTTTTAGTTAAACATTTGCTTATAACAGTTAATAAATGTACAGTGGAGACTCGGTTTTCGTTGAAAATTCTTTCCAGAATGCTGTTTGAGTGCTGTTTCCAAATGAATTTGTTCCCATAAGGACAAATGTAAATTAGATTAGTAGTCATTTCAGACCCCCCAAAAATACACTTACAAAAGCACTTACAAAAATACACTTACATAATTGTTCGAGTTTGGAGGTGCACGAAAACCGAGGATCCACTGTACTCAAATTACAATCTGTGGATATTACATTGTGACAAGTGTTTTGTAGGATGGTTACATCAATAGTAAATATTGAAATTATATTATAGGAAAATAACAGTGAGCATTGGTGAAAGTAATTTACAGTATGAGTATTTAGTTTAGGGTGAGTAGGTGGTTTTTGAGAAGAAATTTAAATTTATGTTCAGACCAGGTTATTTTAGTGTTTACTGGTAATGAATTCTAGATTTTGGGGCCCTTTATGTGCATAGAATTTTTACACAGGGTGATATGGACACAGGGTATATCAAAAAGTGATCTGTGTCTTGTGTTATGGTCATGGGTCCTATTAAAGTTGGTGAGGAGAATTTTGAGCCGAGGGTTTATATTAGCGTGTAGAGTTCTATGTACAGTAGACCCTCATTTAGCATGGTAGTTACTGTCCTGAAAACATCGTGTTAGGTAAAATCGTGTTAAATAATTAAAAGAACTTATGGGAAAAATAGGGTTACAGTCCTGAGAGCCCCCAAAAAGCCAAACAAGTTTTTTTTAGACCAACAGATCTTACAAATATAAAAGAGAATATGTAATTGTAGTTCATTATCGTGATGTATTATGTTGTTTTTACTGCTTAACCCTTTGGGGGTCGGTGCCGTACTAGTACGTTTTACGAGCAGGGGTTGGTGCCGTACTAGTACGCCCAAATTCTAGCGGCCTCAATTTAAGCAGAAAACGTCTGGTAGTCATACATATGAAAGAATGGGTCTGTGTGGTCAGTGTGCGCAGTATAAAAAAAATCCTGCAGTACACACTGCATAATGAGTGAAAAAAAACTCTGACCGTTTTTTTCGATTAAAACAGCGAATTTGCAGTCGATTTTCGTATAGTTTTTATTGATGTATTCTCGTTTTCTTGGTCTCATTTGATAGAATGGAAGATATATTACAGAAATAGAGATGATTTTGATTGGTATGACAATGACAAGTACCTTGAAATTGAGCTCAAAGTAGTGAAAATGTTCGATTTTTGACGATGTTCAAGAGTAAACAAATCACACCATGCCTCCAATACACATACACTGGCGAGTCTTATATTCATGCACAAGTGCTCTGATATTATTTATACCATTTTTACAATGATGCAGTTATATACATAACAGTAAATCTTCTATTTTTTGTGAGAATAAAAATTCAAAATGAAAAGCAAAAGTAAAGGAACAGGGGCCTGGAGACGTGACTAATGAACAGAGAACATGTTATTTTAGTGCCAGGAATGTCTGCCTTGTTTACTCTGGACCCTATTTTGAAATTAGCATCGGTTGAAATTTGTGTGAAATTCGAAAATTTCCATTTTCTGACCACTATTTTGGGTAGATGAAATTGGTAAATAGGCGGTTTCATGTACGCAATCGATAGACGAAATGGAGATCTAGCGAAATAGCTATAATTTTAGGAGACTGACACATTGGAATTTGTCGAAAATAGGGCTCAAAGTGGGCAAAATCGCCGATGCGTAAGTGTCATGGCTGCCGCTAACTTCGCGAAAGCATAATTCCGTTAGTTTTCGATCAAATTTCATAATTTTGGTGGCGTTATGATCGGAAAAAGATTCTCTATCATTTCGGAAGAAAAAATTAATTTTTTTTTTCCAAAAAAATTTCGACCCCAGGAACACTTTCCTGAGAAGGCCTGTCGACCCCCAAAGGGTTAAGACTACAAATGTAACAGAAATAATAGTATTTACCTTAAATTGTGGGTGCTGATGTTTGTGGATGATTGTGAAGAGAGTGGAGAGTTATGCTGTGGCCCTACTGGGCTGAGGTGGATAGTAGAGATTCTGGAACTGAAGTCGATAGTTGTACTGAGTGTCTCTAACTTTAATAAAGTCATTCAGTAAGTCAGTCAAGTCATTCAGTAAGTCAGTCAAGTCATTCATTAAGTCAGTCAAGTCATCCATTAAGTCAGTCAAGTCATTCAGTAAGTCAGTCAAGACATTCAGTAAGTCAGTCAAGACATTCAGTAAGTCAGTCAAGACATTCAGTAAGTCAGTCAAGACATTCAGTAAGTCAGTCAAGACATTCAGTAAGTCAGTCAAAACATTCAGTAAGTCAGTCAAGTCATTCAGTAAGTCAGTCAAGTCATTCAGTAAGTCAGTCAAGTCAGTCAAGACATTCAGTAAGTCAGTCAAGACATTCAGTAAGTCAAGTCATTCAGTAAGTCAGTCAGTCAAGTCATTCAGTAAGTCAGTCAGTCAAGTCATTCAGTAAGTCAGTCAGTCAAGTCATTCAGTAAGTCAGTCAGTCAAGTCATTCAGTAAGTCAGTCAGTCAAGTCATTCAGTAAGTCAGTCAGTCAAGTCATTCAGTAAGTCAGTCAGTCAAGTCATGTAACTATCTCTGTATACCTGAATAAACTTAGTTTGTGCGAAGGAAAAACAAATTCCCTTTTCCTCAAAGCATGAGGATTCTTACAGCGGTAAATAACCATGGGCTTACACTTGAAATCACCTGATGCATTACCCAAAAGGAGCAAGGTGAAGCGATCCTTTGCTGTCTTGAAGCCTGGTGCACTTTTCTCTTGCTGACTGATATAAGTTCATGTTGGCATTTTCTTCCAGAAAACACTTGTCTCGTCAGCATTAAACACTTGTTGTGGCTCATAGCCACCCTTAGTAGGACCCCCACTGACTCAATGGTTTAACCTACTGCAGGCGACCGCGGGCTCAAAATTTTTCCCCTCCAGCGAATCGCGTAATATAAGGTTTACGTCGTGTTAGATAAAAATGTGCCGCAATTCTTCAATCGCGTAATACCCAAAACGCGCAACATAAAGTCGTGCTAAATGAGGGTCTACTGTATGTAGTATGTACACGAATAAGTGTAAATGTTCATTACGGTGAATAGTTTTAGGCTTTTGAATATTGGTGGAGTATGCTGTCTAGAGTGAGAATTTGTTATCATTCTGACTGCAGCCTTTTGCTGGGTTATGATTGGTCTAAGGTGATTTAATGTTGTTGATCCCCATGCACAAATTCCATAGGTGAGATAAGGGTAGATGAGTGAATGGTACAGTGCAAGGAGAGCTGATTGAATCACATAGTAATGTATCTTTGATAGTATGCCTACTGTCTTCGATATTTTCTTGGAAATTTGTTGTATGTGTGTTTGGAATTTAAGGCTACTGTCAATGTGGATTTCTAGGAATTTTCCCTCTGAGTCTTGTGATGGGAGAACCATTGAGCATTATGTTAAGTGGAACGTTTGTGGCTCTGTTTCCAAACTGTATGAAGTAGGTCTTGTCAGTATTGAGAGTAAGCTTATTAGTCATCATCCAGGTTGATATTTTCTGTAATTCAGTATTAACAGTGTTGGCCAGTATGACTGGGTTTGGGTGAAAGAAGACATATGTAGTGTCATCTGCAAACAATATGGGTTTGAGTAGTTGTGATGCATTCGGTAGGTCATTGATGTAAATGAGGAATAGGAGTGGTCCTAGGACACTTCCTTGTGGGACACCGACTGTAATTTGTTGTGTGGAAAAGTTAGCTCCATTTGTGAACACATATTAGCTTTTGTTACTAAGGTATGACTTTAGGTAGTTGAGTGAGTGCCCTCTTATACCATAGTGTGCTAATTTTGTGAGCAGTAAATCATGGTCGACTGTATCAAAAGCTTTACGTAAATCAATGAAGATTTCCAGTGGGACTTCTTTCTTCACAAGAGCGGTGTATATTAGCTCTAGCATGTGTATAATAGCATCATTTGTGCTTTTGTTAGTCCTGAATCCAAACTGACGGGTTGCGTACGTTGTGTGAGACAAGGTAGGAATAGATCTGCCTATTAATTAATTTTTCAAAGATTTTAGAGAGCAGAGGTAAGTTAGATATTGGTCTATAATTATTCAAGTCTGCTTGATCACCTCCTTTGTGGATTAGGGTGTAACTAAGAATAGTGTATTCGGGTAGGTGTTGGTGAGGTAGTCTGATGGATAGTAGTAGCTGTATATAGTAATTCGAGCATTTGAATAATTGCATCATTCGTGTTTTTTTTTTTACTTAAACCCAAACTGGCAGGGGTTCAGTATGTTATGGGATAGAAGGTAGGTGTAGATTTGTTTATGTGTATTATTTTTTTGAAGAGTTTAGAGAGTCAAGGCAAGTTAAATATTTGTCAGTTTTCTAGAGCCCAGAATTTCAGAGAGAGATTTCCAGGTCTTATTCACATCACCTTTTATTTCATTAAATCTGTTTACATAATACATTTGTTTGGACTTCCGTTTTAAATTAGTAAGTATTGAGGTGAATCATTTAGTTAGTTCTTTTGTTATTAGGCCCTGTTGGAATTGTTTTTCATATACACAGTGGACCCTCGGTTTTCGTTCATCTCCAAAATCGAACAATTATGTAAGTATATTTTCGTAAGTGCTTTTGTAAGTGTATTTTTGGGGGTGTGAAATGACTAATCTAATTTACATTTGTCCTTAAGGGAACAAATTCGTTTGGTAACGGCACTCAAACAGCATTCTGGAAAGAATTTTCAACGAAAACCGAGGGTCCACTGTACATGTACATAGATGTTTTTTATCGATGGATTGTAGTAAACTATTTGTAGTCGACCGTTTGCTCGGCACTCAACCAAACAAACACGACCTGCCAGAACTTTGCTGTAAACTATTTTGTTTCTTCACATTTTTTGGCATTTTTTTATATTGTATAAATAAGTCACCATGGGGCCTAAGAGGATTAGTGGTAACAGCCAACCAAAAATAAAATTGGTTGGGAAAAATTCATTCTGTACTCGAACAGATCGGCACTCGAACAGCCTTCTGGAAACAATTAAGTTCGAGTGCTGAGGTTCCACTATATATCATAATCTACACTTGGAAAATCCTAAAAGGAATGATCCCACATCTGCACACAGAAATCACTCCCTATGAAACTAAAAGACTAGGCAGGCGGTGCAAAACACCCCAATGAAAAGTTGGGGAGCCCTTGGTACACTAAGAGAAAACACAATAAGTGTCTGGGGCTCAAGACTGTTCAACAGCCTCCCACCAGGCATAAGGGGAATCACCAATAGACCCCTGGCTGCCTTCAAGAGGGATCTGGACAGATACTTAAAGTTGCCAGATCAGCTGGGCTGTGGTTTGTACGTTGGACTATGTGCAGCCAGCAGTAACAGTCTGGTTGATCAGGCCCTGATCCACCAGGAGGCCTGGTCATGGACTGAGCCATGGGGGGCATTGATTCCCGGAATACCCTCCAGGTAGACTCCAGGTAGGGAGTGCTACCAGTTTCTCTGTTGGATCAAATGCAGCCACATTCCCATTAATTTAATAATAATAATTGATAAATTATAGCAATAATTGTAAAAATCATTATACTATTAACGGTATGTATAGAGTACCGAGAAGTAGACGAATAAGACACATGTAGCACTTTCTCATCTTCGTCTCCAAGTAACGTTGCAGAAATATAAAAATACAGTGGACCCCTGGTGTTCGTGATGCTCCAAACTCGAACAATTATGTAAGTGTATTTTTGTAAGTGTATTTTTGGGGGTCTAAAAGGACTAGTCTAATTTACATTATTCGTTATGGGAATAAATTAGTTTGGTAATGGCACTTGAACAGCATTCTGGAACGAAAAAATCACGAAAACCGGGGGTTCACTGTACTAAAATGTTTTGTTCAGTTTTGACAGTCCCAATCAAGGCAGAGGAGATATCAGAGTTTTTTGAAGTTAGAAATGACCTGCTGGTCCATGGGCTGGAGGAGAGGAGTGGTGTTAGGAGGCAAGAACTTCACTGTGATGAAACTGAAGTCCTTACACAGTAGGTCTACCAAGTTTGGAGGATGTGCAGGAGCTTTGTCCAGTAACAGGAGGCATTTGAGTGGCAATTTATTTTCCAGGAGGTATTTTTTCACACTGGGGCCAAACTCTTCATGGACCCACTCTTTGAAAATTTGCCTTGTGACCCCATGCTTTATGATTAGATTTCCACAACACACACAATCTATTCTTGACGACATTGTGTTTCTTGAACACTCTGGGATTTTCTGAGTGATACACCAGTAAAGGCTTTACTTTAAAATCCCCACTAGTGTTAGAACAAAACAAGAGAGTTAGCCTGTCTTTCGTAGGCTTGTGTCCTGGTAGTGCCTTTTCCTTCTGAGTAATGTAGGTCCTGTTTGGCATTTTCTTCCAAAACAGGCCTGTTTCGTCACAATTGAACACTTGTTTGGGTTTAAATTTTTCAGTCTTTATGTACTCCTGAAATTAAGTTATGAATTTTTCAGCTGCACGTTTGTCTGAACTGGCAGCCTCACCATGGCTTACCACACTGTGTATGCCACTACGCTTCTTAAATCTGTCAAACCAGCCTCTGCTGGCCATAAAATCACTGAAATCAGCACTGGTTCCAGGCATTTTCTTTACAAGATCAGCATGCAACTGCCTTGCCTTTTCACAAATGATTGTCTCCGACACACTATCACCAGCTAACATTTTATCCTTGATCCACACCAGCAACAACTTCTCATCCTGTTCGACTATTTGTGGTCTATTTTTGGTTAGCATATCAACACATTTCACAACATCAGCTTCCTTGATTTGTTCTTTCTTTGCCAGGATAGAAGCGATAGTTGACTTGTTTTTGCCATATACAGTGGTCCCCCGAGTTACGTACACCCCAGAAATCGTACAATTATGTAAGTATAATATTGTAAGTGCTTGTGGAAGTGTATTTTTGGGGGTCTGAAATAGACTAACCTACGTGACATTTTTCCTTAAGGGAGTAAATTCGTTCGGTAATGGCGCTGCAGGCTTCTGGAGTGAAGTTTTTACGATACTCGGGGGACCACTGTACAGTGGACCCCCGAGTTACGAGCATAATTTATTCCAGAAGGCTGCTCAAGTGCCATTACCGAACAAATTTTCTCCCTTAAGGAATAATGTTAAGTAGGTTAGTCCTTTTCAGACCCCCAAAAATACACCTACAAAAGCACTTACAATATTACACTTACATACTTGTACGATTTCCGAGGTGCTCGTAACTCGGGGGTCCACTGTATCCTGGCAAGCTCCGCAATTCTCACACCACTCGTATTTTTGTACTATTTCCTTCTTCACGTCTATGGTGTTTCTCACTTTCTTTACCACAGGGGTACCACTAGGAACTTTCTTTGGACCCATGGTAGCTTATTTCACAGTCGCACTTAATGAACAAGCTCCAAACACAATTAATTAATTGTGAAATGTTTGGATGAGCGTGAAGGGTAATGTTCACTCGGAGGATAAACAACGCTAGACTGACTCACGACGCCTGCGCAGGCAGGTGCGGGGCAGACAGGTCTGGTACGCACACAGTTCGAAACATGGGGCACGTTCGATTCTCGGGACAAAATTGGTTAGAAAAAAGCGTTCAAAACTCGAAATCGTTCGATACTTGATGCGTTCGAAACTCTGGGTTCCACTTTACTTGAGGGTCTGGTCCCAAATCTGCACACTGCCATAACAACATACTGGAGTGAAGAGATATGGGAGGAAGTGTAAAATAAACTCAGTGAAAAGTAAGGGCACCATGGGCACAATAAAAGAACATTGTATCAACATCTATAGTCCCAGATTGTTCATCATAAATCTTAATATAAAATATCCAAAACACTTCTGAGAGAAGTGTAGAAGTCAAGAGGAAATTTGACAAGTATGGCCACCAAGTGCAAGATTCACCAGGCTGTGATTGATATATGTGCCAGTGGGCAGCCAGCAGCAACAAATGGTTGACAGGCAAGCACCAGATAAGCCTGGCCCAGGGCCAGACTTAGGGAGTAAAAACATTCCAAATTCATCAGTGGTACACAATATCAAAGGTTTATCATATTCAGTAATAATAATAATAATGAGAGGTGTAAGGAAGGCCCAGATGTAACAACGATGTGGTGACAATAGAGAAGACAGCGGAAGTGTGTATCGAAGTGTGACCACTTAGTAGTGTGGGGAATGTCATGGCGATAATACCTGTAGGTTGCTTATTCAAGGTCGTTGCTGCTGCTCCACCAGTGTAATCACTACCTTGCTCTATCTCACCACCACGCTCATTGTGACTATGGCACACACACATATGGTGGTGGTGACAGCTGTGAGGGAGGGAGCAATACTAGGATATTGAGGTGCTGGATGCATAATAATGGGTGGCTGCAGGAGGGAGGGAAAGAGGGACAGACAGGTGGCTGAATGATGGTGGGTGGCTGCAGGAGAGTAAGTTTATTAAGGTATACACAAATACAGTTACATAGATTATCATACATAGAAGTCCCAGTGTAGTAATATTATAAGTTGTAGGAGAACTAGTAATAGGCAGAATAAGGTGGATAGTGGAAAGCTAGTGACAATAGATGACAAGGACAGTAATAGGTATAGTGGAAAAACAGAGATGAGCAGGAAGGGTAAAGAGAAAGGAGGGTCTCTAAATATATATTACACCAATAGTCGTAGTGCTAGGAATAAGATGGACGAGTTGAGATTAGTTGCAAGTACGGGTAATATTGATGTTTTTGCAATAACTGAGACATGGTTTAATATGAAAAATCGGGACTTGCCTGCCGAATGTCACATTCAGGGTTTTAAATTGTTCCAAGTAGACAGAAGTATCGGGAAAGGGGTGGGGTGGCACTCTATGTCCGTGATCATTTAAATTGTTGCATAAAACGGGTAAAAAGTCTGAATTAACACATACAGAGTCTGTCTGGATAGAATTTTCAGAGGGGTGTGAAAAATTGATTTTAGGCGTGATTTACCGTCCTCCAAACTTAGATAGGGAACAAGGGAGACTACTTTGGGAGGAAATTGTTAAGGCCACAAGACACGATAACGTAGTAATTCTAGGGGACTTTAACTTTAGTCAGATTGATTGGAATTTCATGACGGAATTTAGAATCTAACGACTTTTTAGAAGTAGTTCAGGATTGCTTTTTGAAGCAGTTTGTAACAGAACCTACAAGGGGAAATAACCTACTTGACTTGGTTCTATCAAGCAAGGAAACCCTTGTTAATAATTTAGAAATTACAGAGGAACTCGGCTCAAGCGACCACAAGTCAATTACCTTTAGCATTGAATGGATGTATGATAGTAGGGATAATTCAGTAATGGTCCCAGATTTTCGCTTAGCAGATTATAATGGACTTAGAGAACACTTATCAACTGTGGACTGGGGTGAAGAAGAGAGGTATCAATATGACAGTTTTCTTAACACTATACAGGCTGCACAAAGAACATTTATCCCGTATAAAGAAATTAGATCAAGTAGAAATGACCCAAAATGGATGAATAATAGGCTCAAATATCTTTTAGGGCAGAAGAAAGGAATTTATAGGCGCATAAAAGAGGTGAGGGTCATCTTATAAATCAGTATACTGACATTAAGAGGGACGTTAAAAGGGAATAAGAAAAGCTAAACGGGACTATGAAATTAAAGTTGCTAGGGATTCAAAAACTAACCCAAAAAGTTTTTCCAGGTTTATAGAACAAAAGTTAGGGATAAGATAGGTCCCCTTAAAAATAACTTTGGGCATCTTACTGACAAGGAGAATGATATGTGCTCTATTTTTAATAATTATTTTCTCTCGGTTTTCACACAGGAAGACATAAATAATATCCCAGTAATTAATTTTTACAGAGGCCCAGAAGAAGATAAATTATGTAATATCACAGTCACTAGCGAAATGATTATGAAACAGCTGGACCGACTGAAACAAAATAAATCGCCGGGTCCTGATGAGCTTTTGCAAGGGTTCTTAAGGAATGCAAAATGGAACTCTGTGAACCAATATCTAACATTTTTAATTTATCTCTTCAAACAGGTGTAGTGTCTGATATGTGGAAGATGGCTAATGTAATTCCTATTTTTAAAGCAGGGGACAAGTCACTACCGTCAAACTACCGCCCAATAAGCCTGACCTCAATTGTAGGCAAATTACTAGAGTCAATTATAGCTGATATTATTAGAAGCCATCTAGATAACCATAATTTGATTAATGATACCCAGCATGGATTCACGAGGGCCGTTCCTGCCTATCTAATTTATTAACCTTCTTCAGTAAAGCTTTTGAGGCTGTTGATCACGATAAAGAATTCGATATTGTTTATTTAGACTTTAGTAAGGCTTTTGATAGAGTACCGCACCAGAGACTGTTAAAGAAAGTGGCAGCTCATGGCATTGGGGGAAAAGTTCTGTCATGGATCGAGTCATGGCTCACCAATAGGAAGCAGAGAGTGTGCATAAATGGGGTTAAATCCGAATGGGGACTTGTAACAAGTGGTGTTCCACAGGGATCAGTCTTAGGCCCATTGTTATTTATAATATATATCAATGACCTTGATGAGGGAATTACTAGTGATATGAGCAAATTCGCCGACGACACGAAGATAGGTAGGATAATTGATTCAAACATAGACGTCATAGAACTTCAGGACGATTTAGACAAACTTAATTCGTGGTCAGTAAAGTGGCAGATGCAGTTCAGTGTAGATAAATGCAAGGTTCTGAAGCTCGGGAGTGTCCATAACCCAAGCACTTATAAGTTAAATAACGTAGAACTTAGCCATACAGATTGCGAGAAGGACTTGGGGGTGATGGTAAGCAGCAACCTTAAACCAAGACAGCAATGCCTGAGCGTACGTAATAAGGCAAATAGATTACTGGGATTTATATCAAGAAGTGTTAGCAACAGAAGTCAGAGGTTATATTACAGCTTTATACATCATTAGTAAAGCCTCACCTAGATTACGCAACTCAGTTCTGGTCTCCATATTACAGAATGGACATAAATTCGTTAGAAAACATTCAGCATAGAATGACTAAATTAATAGCATTAGAAATCTTCCTTACGAAGAAAGATTGAAGACCCTAAAATTACATTCACTTGTAAGACGTAGAATGAGGGAGACATGATCGAGGTATACAAGTGGAAAATGGGTATTAACAAAGGGGATATAAATAAGGTCTTGAGGATATCTCTCCAAGAGAGAACCCGCAATAATGGATTCAAGTTAGATAAGTTTAGATTTAGAAAGGATATAGGAAAGTATTGGTTTGGAAATAGGGTAGTTGATGAGTGGAACAGTCTGCCTAGTAGGGTTATTGAAGCTAGGACCTTGGGTAGTTTCAAATTTAGGTTGGATAAATTCATGAGTGAGAGGGGTTGGATTTGAGTGGGACTCGCGCATGAGTGGGTAGAATTGTCAAAGCTTATTTCTTGGGTAGCATTGAAAATTGGGTTGAGCAAATATTCTGTTAGTGGGACGGATTGTGAAGGACCTGCCTAATATGGGCCAACAGGCCTGCTGCAGTGTTCCTCCTTTCTTATGTTCTTATATGTGTAGAGAACCTAGGATAAGGTTGGGGTCCTTTTATTATCTTATTATTATACTATAAAGATGATATCTTATTATACTAAAAGGAGATAAGGAATAAGGTAAATTGAGTTATTTATATTTACATGTGTGTTAACTAAAAATATAAAAAAATATTCTCCCTTTCTGTCGCTACATTCATTAGGTACCTTTTGGCTCTCTTCTTGAACTGGTTCATGCTATGACTGCCTTTGACATGTGCAGGCAGTCTGATCCATTCCTTTATTGCTGTACAATAAAAGGTGTTTGAAGCCTGGCCACTGACTGTGGGTACTACAAAGTTGTGCTCTCTCCCCCTAGTACTATGACTGCTTTGGTTCCCAGCCTTGACAAAATTGGCAGCAAGATATTCTGGACACTGTTTGTCAGCAATTGATTTAACTTCAGTTGTTTTACATATCTAATTGTTGTAATTCATCCTGGCCTACATGTTCTCATGGACCCAGGTCCAGGATGAATCTTATCATTTTGTTCTGGGTGATTTGTAGTCTATCTTTCAGTTTTTTTGTCAAGGCAGAGTACCATGAAGAGCAAGCGTAGTCCATATGACATTGTATAAGAGCTAGACATAGGGTCCTGCGAGCCTCAGTGGGTAGACACTGTGCTTGTCTGTAAAGGAACTTCAGTCTGGCATTTGCTTTCTTTACTACACTGTTGCCTATCAATTCTCCTGACATGTTTGGGTCAAAGGGGATTCCCAGATATTTCAATGAGGAAACTGAAGTGATGGGTTCCCCATTACACTGGACATTAAAATTACCCTACTCAGTTTGTTTCATGCCAAAGAGTTGGGCTTCCATTTTCCCGAGGTGTAACTATAGTTTGTTGTCTACTAAGAGAGAACTGTCTGCATGATGGTGGGTGACTGCAGGAGAGAGGGAGTTGTCTGCATGATGGTGGTTGGCTGCAGGAGAGAGGGAGCTGTCTGCATGATGGTGGTTGACTGCAGGAGAGAGGGAGCTGTCTGCATGATGGTGAGTGGCTGCAGGAGAGAGAGAGCTGTCTGCATGATGTTGGGTGGCTGCAGGAGAGTGGGAGCTGCCTGCATGGTACCTCTGATGAGTTTCGAGAGCTCTTCTACTCCCGAAACCTGGCCCTGGGCCAGGCTTTTCTGTTGCTTCCCTGATTAACCAGGCTGTTTCTACTGGCGGCCCTCTGGCCCACATATCCATCACAACCTGGTTCATCTGGTACTTGGTGGAGATTCATTGAAGACCTCTACACTTATTCCAGCAGTGTTTCTGATTTCTGGCCATGGACCGGACCGCGGGGGGCATTGACCCCCGGAACACCCTACAGGTAATCTAGGACTACGGATATTAATACAGTGTTCTTTTATTGTGACCACAGTATTCAGGCTTTTCACTGTGTTTATTTTACACTTCCTCCCATATCTCTTGCTCCAGTATGTTGTTATGGCAGTGTGAAGATCTGGGACCAGGTCCTCAAGTACTTTCCACGTATATATTATCATGTATCTCTAAACCGCTCCATTGAGCACATATTTACGATTTTGAGGCGTTTCCAGTAATTTAAATGCTTTATTGACTTTGTGGGCCGTAAATGATCTTGACATTTGTTCCAGCTCTCTCCTGCCCTGAACGGGGCCTTTTACAATGAACAATATTCCAAACGAGAGCACAAGCGATTTAAAAGTGTCACTATTGGCACGATTTCCCTTGTTTTGAAAGTTCTCATTATCTGACCGTCATTTTCCTGGCTGTCATGACATATGCCTTTTTGTGTTCTTTGAAAGGTCAGCCGACATAATTCCTCCCAGGTCTTTCACATGTTCCTTTCGTTCTATTTGATGATCTTGAGGTTTGTCTACAGTGTCCCTTTTGAGTTCTTCATTCTTTCCATACTTATGCTGCTGGAACTTGTCACCATTGACGTCACGTTGTTCACTGCACACTGGGAAACCCTGCTTATATCTTCCTGCAGCTTTTACGTGTCTTCTGTCGAGGTGACTTTCATGCTTATTTTAGTGTCATCTGCAAATAATGATACAAAACAGTGACGAGTGTTTTTATATATGTCAGCTATGAGGAAAAGAAACGACAGAGGCGCCAGGACCGTGTCTTAGGGTACTGAGCTTTTTGCCGGGAGGGAGGGAAGGAGAGACAGGTGACTGCATGATTGTGGGTGACTGTAGGTGGGAGGGACAGACAGGCGGCTGCATGATGGTGGGTGACTGCAGGAGGGAGGGACGGACAGGCGGCTGCATGATGGTGGGTGACTGCAGGAGGGAGGGACAGACAAGCGGCTGCAGGAGGGTGGGAGAGAGAGAGGTGGCTGCATGATGCCAAGTAACGCCCACCACCTCTGGCCGGGGTTTCCCTGCAACTGACAATACCAAGATTCTATATACAAGTGTCCTTCCAGTGACAAGGTCACCCCAATGTACCTCAGCGTCTTCACTCTCCTTCCTTTTTATTATCCTTCACAAGTCATTTATTATTTTTGTATTTTTATCCTTGTGAATTATATCCCTTTGTAAGGTTGGTTGATGTGTACATCACTGACAAGGTTGTTCCCAGTGATCAGGTTCACTACTGTTGTGACTACATCTCTGACAAGGTTGTTCCCAGTGATCAGGTTCACTACTGTTGTGACTACATCTCTGACAAGGTTGTTCCCAGTGATCAGGTTCACTACTGTTGTGACTACATCTCTGACATGGTTGTTACCAGTGATCAGGTTCACTACTGTTGTGACTACATCTCTGACAAGGTTGTTCCCAGTGATCAGGTTCACTACTGTTGTGACTACATCTCTGACAAGGTTGTTCCCAGTGATCAGGTTCACTACTGTTGTGACTACATCTGTGACAAGGTTGTTACCAGTGATCAGGTTCACTACTGTTGTGACTACATCTCTGACAAGGTTGTTCCCAGTGATCAGGTTCACTACTGTTGTGACTACATCTGTGACAAGGTTGTTACCAGTCATCAGGTTCACTACTGTTGTGACTACATCTCTGACAAGGTTGTTCCCAGTGATCAGGTTCACTACTGTTGTGACTACATCTGTGACAAGGTTGTTACCAGTGATCAGGTTCACTACTGTTGTGACTACATCTCTGACAAGGTTGTTCCCAGTGATCAGGTTCACTACTGTTGTGACTACATCTGTGACAAGGTTGTTACCAGTGATCAGGTTCACTACTGTTGTGACTACATCTCTGACAAGGTTGTTACCAGTGATCAGGTTCACTACTGTTGTGACTACATCTCTGACAAGGTTGTTCCCAGTGATCAGGTTCACTACTGTTGTGACTACATCTGTGACAAGGTTGTTACCAGTCATCAGGTTCACTACTGTTGTGACTACATCTCTGACAAGGTGTTCCCAGTCATCAGGTTCACTACTGTTGTGACTACATCTCTGACAAGGTTGTTCCCAGTGATCAGGTTCACTACTGTTGTGACTACATCTGTGACAAGGTTGTTCCCAGTGATCAGGTTCACTACTGTTGTGACTACATCTCTGACAAGGTTGTTCCCAGTGATCAGGTTCACTACTGTTGTGACTACATCTCTGACAAAGTTGTTCCCATTGACCAGGTTCACTACTGTTGTGACTACATCTCTGACATGGTTGTTCCCAGTGATCAGGTTCACTACTGTTGTGACTACATCTCTGACAAAGTTGTTCCCAGTGACCAGGTTCACTTCTGTTGTGACTACATCTCTGACATGGTTGTTACCAGTGATCAGGTTCACTACTGTTGTCACTACATCTCTGACAAAGTTGTTCCCAGTGATCAGGTTCACTTCTGTTGTTGTTGTTGTCACTGACAAGGTTGTTCTCAAGAGCCAGGTTCTCTCCTCACTCCTGTTGTTCTCACTCTGCTGTTCTTGTTGAGCGTGTTTGTCTTCCTGTTTGTGTTTTTCCTTGAGTTCCTGTTTATATTGTCTGTCTGCTTGTTTGTGCTCAGGTTTATCTTGTTTGTATTCCTATTGTTTTTTTGTTTATTGTTTTCTTGTTCCTGTTTATCATATTTGTGTTCCGTTTACCTTGTGTTTCTGTTGTTTATCTTTGTTTTTCATGTTTGTGTTACCTACCTTATTTGTTCCTGTTTGTTTTTCATGTTTGTGTTCCTATTGGTTATCTTCCTGTTATTCTTCTTCGTCTGGGTTCCTACTGTTTTTATAGTTTCCCCAGTTTGTTTTGTTTATGTTCTTGCTGTTTTTCCTCTCTCAATTTATAACAGGATTATGCGTTTTTGTGTTTTCTTAAAATAATTAATCTCTGAAGTGCGGTTTATTTGTCTTGTTCCAGCCAAGGTATTGTGTCTTGTTCCAGCCAAGGTATTGTGTCGTGTTCCAGCCAAGGTATTGTGTCTTGTTCCAGCCAAGGTATTGTGTCTTGTTCCAGCCAAGGTATTGTGTCTTGTTCCAGCCAAGGTATTGTGTCTTGTTCCAGCCAAGGTATTGTGTCTTGTTCCAGCCAAGGTATTGTCTTGTTCCAGCCAAGGTATTGTCTTGTTCCAGCCAAGGTATTGTGTCGTGTTCCAGCCAAGGTATTGTGTCTTGTTCCAGCCAAGGTATTGTGTCTTGTTCCAGCCAAGGTATTGTCTTGTTCCAGCCAAGGTATTGTGTCTTGTTCCAGCCAAGGTATTGTGTCTTGTTCCAGGCAAGGTATTGTGTCTTGTTCCAGCCAAGGTATTGTGTCTTGTTCCAGCCAAGGTATTGTCTTGTTCCAGACAAGGTATTGTGTCTTGTTCCAGCCAAGGTATTGTGTCTTGTTCCAGCCAAGGTATTGTGTCTTGTTCCAGCCAAGGTATTGTGTCTTGTTCCAGCCAAGGTATTGTGTCTTGTTCCAGCCAAGGTATTGTGTCTTGTTCCAGCCAAGGTATTGTCTTGTTCCAGCCAAGGTATTGTCTTGTTCCAGCCAAGGTATTGTGTCGTGTTCCAGCCAAGGTATTGTGTCTTGTTCCAGCCAAGGTATTGTGTCTTGTTCCAGCCAAGGTATTGTCTTGTTCCAGCCAAGGTATTGTGTCTTGTTCCAGCCAAGGTATTGTGTCTTGTTCCAGGCAAGGTATTGTGTCTTGTTCCAGCCAAGGTATTGTGTCTTGTTCCAGCCAAGGTATTGTCTTGTTCCAGCCAAGGTATTGTGTCTTGTTCCAGCCAAGGTATTGTGTCGTGTTCCAGCCAAGGTATTGTGTCTTGTTCCAGCCAAGATATTGTGTCTTGTTCCAGCCAAGGTATTGTGTCATGTTCCAGCCAAGGTATTGTGTCTTGTTCCAGCCTAGGTATTGTGTCTTGTTCCAGCCAAGGTATTGTGTCTTGTTCCAGCCAAGGTATTGTGTCTTGTTCCAGCCAAGGTATTGTGTCTTGTTCCAGGCAAGGTATTGTGTCTTGTTCCAGCCAAGGTATTGTCTTGTTCCAGCCAAGGTATTATGTCTTGTTCCAGCCAAGGTATTATGTCTTGTTCCAGCCAAGGTATTATGTCTTGTTCCAGCCAAGGTATTATGTCTTGTTCCAGCCAAGGTATTATGTCTTGTTCCAGCCAAGGTATTATGTCTTGTTCCAGCCAAGGTATTGTCTTGTTCCAGCCAAGGTATTGTCTTGTTCCAGCCAAGGTATTGTGTCTTGTTCCAGCCAAGGTATTGTCTTGTTCCAGCCAAGGTATTGTCTTGTTCCAGCCAAGGTATTGTGACTTTTTATTATTTTCAAGGAAGATGAAAACAAGAGAGTAGAGAATGTGGTGGCTAGGACACGATGGAAAGACTGTAGAACAATGCAGTAAATCCTCACTTAACGTCGTCGACACGTTCTTGGAAACTGCGACTTTAAGCTAAACGACATACTACTATAACGAAACCAATTTTACCATAGGCTAATTGATACAAACATCAGGGGTGGACAGTGAACCTTTAGCACTCATTGCAACAGGTTATATCAGTCAGTTTAAAAGTGAACGTGCAAACTCCACACCGACAGTGGCCCCGGCAGGGAATTTATTTTTTCTCAACGTTATAATGAAACGACGTTAAGTGAGGACCTACTGTATACAAAAAAACCCCGAGGTAAATGCAAATTCAAGGACATAATGGGAAGGCTATATATAGTTCTACAATCTCCCTTTATGTCCTCTGCTAGGATACGTTTAGGTTATGTGTATTATGTGGTATGTTGGTGTGGCAACTCCAAGAGAGAGGAGACTGTGTGTGCACAGAGTACCTAGAAACATAAGCGAGGAGGAGCCCTGCAGCAGGCTTACTGGCCTGTACAAAGCAAGTCTTTCTCAAATCCGATCATTCCCACCCACATATTTGTCTAATCTGTTCTGCAGCGCCGTATCGTAGTATGTAGCAGGAATATTTAAGCTGTTCATACAAACATATGAATGGTTTAAATACTTTGTAACTAAGGTTGATAACATATAATGAAATGTTGGATTTACTGCATTACTTACTAGTATTTTGTAATGAACAAAAAGGAACAATACACAAATAACCCTCACTTAGGGGACTGAAAAATATGATGGTCCAAGTCGAACCAAAACATCGTCATAGGTTCCACTCCCTTTGTAAAGGGAGTGATACCTGTAGGTAAGAATACTGTAATTGTAAGAGTAATGATATCTGTAGGTAAGGATACTGTAATTGTAAAGGTAATGATACCTGTATTTTGTAACATCCAAGGATGGAGTTACTTCCACAGTTACGTGTCAAGTATTGGGGCAGTAATGTACTGCCATTCTGATTTTGCCAGAGGGGTGCGTTTATTGAGCACCCCTCTGGCAAAATCTAAATCTCCCTTTCTGTGTATCTGTTATTGGGTACACTATTCTCTGTTATATGTTGTGTTGGTTGAGATAGGTATGGTGCATTATGATTTGGTTGCTTGTTTTTGTTTCGTAAGCTCTGACGTTATACTTTTTTTTTTCTCATTCTAGTCTATGTTGTAATCTTGTGTGTTTACAGAGGAATTTCCGATCCTCGCTTTGATATGTGGCTTGTTCGTCCTATGGTTAATTCTGTTTAATCTTCAGTATTCCTGGAAAATATGTACAAAAAATGTAGTTTTTCTCCTCTCGTGGTTAATTCTGTTTAATCGTCAATCTGTAAAGTACATAAGAAGACAAAAACTGCAGTTTTATGAAACTTTATTAAAGGCAAGGTTTCACCTGACCATCATTCTTTTTCACGTCAGTAGAGACACCTTGGGGGATAATAATATATTGATGGGGGAAAGGAAGAGTTAGGCGTGGAGGTGAAGTGCAGACTTAACCTGATGGTTCATCTCGATGATATGCTTTGATGAACATCTCTACTGACAGAGGCTTAAACAACTAGGTTTGTTTTAAACAATATAGTGTTGGAAACTGTGATGAGGGTAGTTACTAAACGCTTGATTTTGTCTAGTTTATCTCCCGTCCATTTGATCAAGTGCTTATGAGAGTTGTGGTTTGCAAGACAAGAATTATTCTAATTGTCAGCTCAGGAAGAGCATACATGTTCGTGTGTGTGTTGACACGTTACTGGCAGTTTCTCCGACATATATTTTATAACAACCACACACGGAATTTCACGTATCTAGGCATTATCTTTTTTAATGGATGCGGAATCCCAACATAACATGAAAACTGTATGTTTAGCAATCTATTCAACACAGAG
Source organism: Cherax destructor (assembly GCA_009830355.1). Taxonomy (NCBI): domain Eukaryota; kingdom Metazoa; phylum Arthropoda; class Malacostraca; order Decapoda; family Parastacidae; genus Cherax; species Cherax destructor. Next base: position 22,564 of record WNWK01027221.1, read on the forward strand.
AGTTGACGACCCAGATTTTTTAATTTAACTTTGTTCTCCCTACGAAATGTGTAAGGGCGGCTGCGGGGGCGTTGATCCCCGGAATACCCTTCAGGTAGGTAGATAGACATTAAAAACATGACAGAAAAAAATAGAATGTCCATGCGCTCAGCACCTGTGCCCAATTTCTGGAATGTGGTATCTTATTTATAAAGAAATGTAAAATACCTCTATCACGAACACGGTGTAGTTTGGAGAAATAACTTAAATTCAGGTGAAATCTCAGGAGTCCCTAACCAGTGCAGACATACGTAGGTCATCGTCAGAAAAGAGGCAGTAGAGCGACGGCTTCAAAATTACAGATTAGATGTACTAATATCACACATCATGAAGGTGATCCAAAGGAATGTCTCTGAGATGCCAACTTGCAGATTTTATTTAAAGGCATCAGTTATATAACGCGTGGTAAAATGGCTTAAGAGCGGAAGTTCATGTTAAATCACACGGGAGACACTAAATCATGCCTCTCACAAATGTTATATAACACGGAAGAAACTAATACCCCACACAAATGTTAAATAACACGGAAGAAACAAAACACAGAAGTGGTCTTCAGGGAGTCTGCAAAAAATGCATTTTTAATATGTCCTAGTGTCTGCTTATGTGTCTTTTTAAACCAATTCGTTGGTATCAGTTACCAAGGTTTATGCCTTAATTCATATACAACATTTCTTCACAAAGAAAGTAGCAGAGCAGTGCACAAGAAAAAGGAACTACACACCAGTAGCACAAACATCACGCATAAAAATCTTTGAAAGGATTCTGACACGCGAGGTGCCCAACACGAGTCAACTTGACTTTTGAGCAGGAAGATTCATGGCTGTCACACTTATAAGATATATATGAAAAAAACTTAGCAAGGTTTATGAAGGAAAACAAATCGCTGGTTTGATCCCCTTTGATTTTGCAAACGTATTGACAAAGGCAACCATGGAATAATAGCTTATAAGATGAGATGGGCAGGTATAATCCAGTCTGTGGAATGTAAACCGTTCAGTACCTCAAGGCAGGGTTCTAGTACCTTTACTGTTTGTCGTCCTTATAGCTAACTTAAATGAAAACGGTAAACACATCTTCACATCTGTTGCAGATGATACCATAGTAAGTATGACAGTCGTTTCTATATGTAAAGAATGAAAAACTTAAAACAAACATAGGTTTTTGTATACAGGCAGACCATCTCATAAAAGAAACTGGTAAAATACCTAAGAATATTATTAGATGGTCTGTTATATAGCGAACACGATAAAGGAGAAAAAATGATAGTGGGCTGTGAGAATCTTCCAAACAAGAAAAGCCACAACTCTGATGGTACTTTCCAAATTTATTATGCTTTCACGCCTCTTGTTCTTCGCTGAGAGCGCTTCTCAAGGCAGGAGAGATTAAGCGCTGGGAAATATACATACAAAGGTTATTCTCTGCCCACACACAACCAATAAAACATATACTTTACGTGGAATATCCAAAAACATTTAAAATGTACTCTCTTGAATGGCAAAAAAGACACGTGGTAATGTATATACTGGGAAAGAATTTAAAGGTCTGGTTCCCCTGTCTGCACACTGCCATACTTTACTGGCGTGGAAGGAAGTGTAGAATAAGTCCAGTGAAAAATAGGGGCACCGTGGGCACAGTTGGAGAACACGGTGTCAACATCCGTGGTCCAAGAAACTAAGCATATCAGAAATACTTATGGAAACGAAGGTAAAAGTTTTCAGGAGGAAACTGGACCACTATTTTCTGCAGGTGCCTGATTAGCAGGGTTGTGATGGCTGTGTAGGCCTGCTGACTGCCACTAGCAATAACCTGATTGACCAGGTAGTCAGTAGGATTCCTTCAGGCCAGGCTGCGAGGGCAGAACTCTCGATATATCGCAGGTATTTTCATGTCATTTTTAACGGATAATACAAATATAATCAAGACAATATCGTCCAGTGTTGATTGAAACTTCTCACCTACACAGTAGGCTTCAGTGGTCAGATACAGAGGCATCAGATGTGGTAGCCAAGTAAAGATGATGTAATCAGTCCGTCAACCTGGGATAAAAAGTTTTTGAGGTGATCAGTCCCTCAGCCTGGAGAAGTGTTCATTGTTCCAGACTATGGATGCTGGAACACAGGAATGGAATCTTAAATACTGCAGAAGGTGAGGTGGGAAGGTCTTACTCGTCGGTATTGTTTACTATTTTCAACAAAAATATGTTTAAGAGTGACAAGTTCCAGATGTAGTAAGTTAGGAAAAGAAAAACTAAAAATAAGTAAGTACATAAAACAATGAGATGTATTCACAGAGCGGAAGTAACGGGTTAAAGATCTAATAATCTTAATGTCAGACGAGTTGACCTTCAGAGCAGACAACGAAGCAGTTGTATCCATGGTGAGTGATGTAGTGAGTGATGGTACTCTTCAAACACTTGTCTTCTCTCACACGGGGCCAGGAGCTTTGACTCGACCCCTGCAACCACAACTAGGTGAGTACTGTTGCATCCTCACATTCTTGTTTCAATGCAGGTGACATAGGATAACATCTGGGTATCCTTATTTAAGAGACGTTTCAAGCACCAGGGGTCGCATGTCTGATGCAGACACACAACAGACACATTTACAGGACAATCCAGAGAGGTGGAAACAATGAAGTAGTGTTAGTGGTGGTTACATGAGCGTGAGCGGGGCTTCCACACCTGTAATTTGGTGACAGTGGAAGTTGTAGTCACCTTTTACGTGCCATGTAGTAGTAGTAGTAGTAGTAGTTGTAGTAAGAAATTCTGTGGGGTTGCGAAAGTTGTGTGATATAAGCAGAAAGTCAAAATTACATGCGTCTTTGACAAGTATAATTGGAACAAAGGTATATAATACCGACAAGTTATTGAATACGGCACATGTGGATCAGGTGGGTGTGTATATATAACACCGCTGGTGGATGATGCTTCTCTCCAGTCAAGATATCCAGATGTTGCACCTGTGTGATACATATCTTGTTATTATAGACCTTTGATCTAATTATACTTGTCAGACGCGTCATGCCCCCCCCCTTTCCCCCGTATTCTTCTCAATAGTTCTCCATTATCTGTAAGCAGAGACCTGACATGAAGGTTGCCTGAAGATGATCTCTGGGGTCCTCACCCCCCGTGGCCCGCTCACACCTCAAGCGTACTGGTTCATCGCCAAATCAATCAGGCTGTTGGTGTTAGTCACAGTCTAACGTATGCACCACAGCCAAGCACACACACAGCTTATCAAAAACTAACTCGAGGAACTTATAAAATATCCTCTTGAAGACAGCCGTGGGTCTGTTGGTAATCCCCTTTAAGTGTGCAAAACAAAACAATGTTAAACAATATTGCTCCCTTTATACATAGGCTTCGATCCCACCTAACAAGTCATTTACAATCGTTAAGAAAATAGCAGCCCTGGTACTGATCCCTGCAGCACACCACTTTACCTGGAGTTTACCTGGAGAGAATTCCAGGGGTCAACGCCCCCGCGGCCCGGTCTGTGACCAGGCCTCATTGTTAAGTCTATTTTCTTGGCTGCTTACTTTGGGCAGTAGAATGGTAGCGTAGGTGCAGAGATACGGCCGATGACTAGACTCAGTTTATTAATGGCAAGGTGTAGGTGTGCGAACAGACGTGGGGGGACCGGGGGCCAGTTGGGTGAACCCGGTTCAGTGAGGTAGGGCCTGAAATGAGAAAAAAGCATGGCTGCCAGCCCGGCCTGATGGCCCATGAGGGCAGCACCATAGTCCCCGCATTTGAAACATCTCTGGATAGGGTGTTTAAACCCTCGGCCACCTCCCCGGGCGTCTCGACACGACAATATGTGGCCGAAGGGGTCAAGCAAGCAAGGTTACCCAGAAACTGGCTTCCCCGGGCACCTGACATTTACAACAGGGGAAAATTTCGGCAGGCCAAAAAA
>WNWK01027222.1:0-26516 GCA_009830355.1 Cherax destructor
CCATAACAAGACAAAGATCACAACAGCCAGGAAGATGACGGGTGGGATTGAGAACTTTCAAAACAAGGGAAATAATGCCGATGGTGACACTATTCAAATCGCTAGTGCTCCCTCACTTAGAATACTGCTCAGTGCTGACGGCCCGTTCAGGGCAGGAGAAATAGCAGAGCTGGAACAAATCCAGAGATCGTTACGGCTCACATTGAGCCATTGAAACATCTAAATTATTGGGAACGCCTTCAAGTCTTGAACATGTACTCATTGGAGCGGAGGAGAGAGATACATGATAATATATACATGGAAAGTACTTGAGGGCCTGGTCCCAAATCTGCACACTGCCATAACAACATACTGGAGTGAGAGATATGGGAGAAAGTGTAAAATAAATCCAGTGAGGAGCAGGGGTGCGGTGGGACAATACGGGAGCACTGTATTAACATCCGGGTCCCAGACTATTCAACATCTTACCAGAAGATATCCAAACACGGCTGGAACCAGTGTAGAAGCCTTCAAGAGGAAACTGGACAAATATCTTCACCAGGTGCCAGATCAACCAGGCTGTGATGGATATGTGGGCAGCGGGCCTCCAGCAGCAACAGCCTGGTTGACCAGGCAGCACCAGCAGCCTGGCCCATGGTCGGGCTCAGAGAGTAGATACTCTGAAACTCTTCAAAGGTATCAAAGGTGTCACCTATAGAATCATTGAAAGCAGAATTTATAGCACATTGAACATCAGGTATAACTTCATCCCAGGTTGAACTATTGGGATTAACAGTGGCTCTCAAGACATCGAGTACTTTTTTATTAGTTCTTTCTGCTAAACCATTGCTGGCAGGATGGTGTGGAACAATGGTTGATTCAGTAATCTTTTACAAGGCACATAGGTTTTCTAGAATCTCGTTCCAAAATTCACCTCCATTATCGGATACTAAGGATTTAGGAGTGGTATGTCTACAGATTATACGTTCCTTAAACGCTTTAGCTACTGTCTCGGCAGTCTTGTCTGGAATAGGAACTAACTCACAATATCTGGTGAAATGATCGACCATCACACAGATGTTTATTGCCTTGCGTTGTACATTGAAAATTAGTTAGCAGATCTATTGCAACTCTTTCCCATGGCTCACTAGTAGTGGGATACATCTGGATAGGATTGGGACCATTGATATTACCCTTGTGTTTCATACAAACACTACACTTCTTAACATACTCGGTAATATCAGTTGCCATACGAGGTCAAAAGTACTTCAATCTGGCTTGTTTAATCAAACGATCCATACCAGGGTGTGCAACACCTGTTGTATCGTGAATTAGCTGTAAAGCTACTTTTACTAGTGACCGAGGAATTACTAACTGGTATGCCTGTCTACTAGGTGTTCCCAGCTCGGTTACGCGATACAGTAATTCTTGGTTCATAACAAAGTCACTGATAGGTGCTGGTGGCTTCACAGTAAGAATAAGGTCTTCCTGGAGCAGGAATCGAGTCACCAGATCACAAGGGATCTGTTCTTTGGGCATTCTTTACATCCTCAGCACTAAACATTACCATAATTTAATTAGATGGAGTGAAGTCCAAAGGCAAATGATTTTGCTGATTCTTGTGCTGGGAGGCATAGTTGCTAACAGTAAGTTAGCCCAAATTAAGACCACAGCCTAGTTAAATTTGGAACTCCTACTTCAAAAATGGATGGGGAGGAGTTGAGGCATTTGAAGGACTGTGTACACCAAAATGATATAAGGCTGTGTCTCTATGCCCCCAATAATATTGGTTATATTCATAAAATTCCATAAATTATGGTAACGTATGTGGAACACCCTGTAGTATGTAAAAAAGGCAGTATAGCTTTTCTATTTTAAGAATAACAACAAACTGCATTATAAAAAAAGGTGATAAAAACAATTACTTGTGTAGTATTAAAACAGGTTAGACAAATATTTCTCTAGGAGGTTGGAAAAGAGAAGGCCTGTAGCAGTGTTCCACATCTGCGATGCACTTGTGTGCTATTAGCAGGAGAGGCTATGCGATGGTAGGGTTTACTGTTTTCAGGAGGATTCTTGCTAAGACTTCAGAGATGGTGAAGCTGCCTTTTTGTTTAATGGTTAGAAACAGCGATAAGTGCTGATTCAAGCACTTTTATCTGCGGAAATCAGTTTCTTTGATTACTAATCGGGCGTCTTTGAATTTCATGAGATGATTGGTGGAATTTCGGTGTTGTACGCAGGTGTTATTCAGGTTATCGTTCCTACATGCATTAATGTGTTCTTTAAAGCGTGTTTCGAGGTTTCTTGCCGTTTCTCCTACATAAATCCTGTCGCAGCCTCCACAGGGTATAGTGTAAACCCCCGCGTTGACTGGTTCATGGTGCTTGGATTTTGTCCTGGTTAGATCCTTTATAAAAAGGCTGGAAGCGATGGCGACTCTGGTGTTAGATTTAGCAAGTACTTTAGAAATGTTCGATGCAACCTGGCTGTTGGGAAGAATTATAACTTTGTTTGGAATGGTGTTGGTGCGTGGAGAATTAATGATCTGAATAACACATTAATGCATGTAGGAACGATAACCTGGACAACGCCTGCACAACACCGAAATTCCACCAATCATCTCATGAAATTCGAAGACGCCCGATTAGTAATCAAAGAAACTGATTTCCGCAGACGCAAGTGCCTTGAATCAGCACTTATCGCTGTTTCTAACACAATTAAACAAAACAAAGGCAGCTTCACCATCTCTGAAGTCTTAGCAAGAATCCTCCAGAAAACAGTAAACCCTACCATCACATAGCCTCTCCTGCTTATAGCACACAAGCGCATCGCAGATGTGGAACACTGCTACAGGCCTTCTCTTTTCCAACCTACAGAAATATTTGTCTAACCTGTTTTAATACTACGCAAGTAATTGTTTTTATCATCTTTTACTCATGTGCAAGTTGATTGTTCTACCTTGTTGTATTACTACTACTACTACAACTTATATCACTACTACTTCTACCACCACTAGTATTACACCTCACTTTGAGAGTATATATATACCCTCTGTGTCCATGTATTGCTTGTAACGGCTTGAAAAAGCTCCTGGAGAGCGAAACGTTGCCACAATAAAATGTCACATTAGTTGCATTTGTGTCCTTTAACTTAACATATTGTCGGTAATTCTACCAATATTAATACAAAGTGTATAAGTTGACTGTTGAAGCTGACTATAAAAGTTGCTGATAAATAGCAGAGGTGAAAATAAGGCCACTGCACATTACCAAAGGAAGGAAGTGACACCACTAGCCTGCTGATGCTATCATGCTAGTACCATAACTTGTACCTCCTTTTTAAATAAAATGCACTATTTCCTAACATTCTCTTAATAGTCCATGTTAGTCATTCACATCCTCTGAACTTAAGTCAAGTCAGCATCCTTCCACCAGACTCGAGCAAATAAAGGCTGAAACCTAAATTAACACCTCAGAATTTTAGGGGCCAACTTGTATGGCATCATACGTGGTAGTTTGTAAAGTTTTATTGAAATGAGAATAGGAGGCTTTTTTCATGGACAGTTTTACATATGTACTGTATGTGATACTTTCCCACCAAAGTACAATGTACATTGTAATTTATTTTGCAGTTGCATTGTTTTTATACTATAGATAATTCTGATCAGAACTTTGGGGGGATCACTCGCCCCTGCTGTGACATCCTGTAGCTCAGTGGTACAGCAGTGGATCTACTAAGTGCTAGGATCATGGTTCAAGTCTATCCAGTCTTTCTCCATGGGGAAGTGGAACAGAATTCTTCCCCCATAAGCCATGCGTGTCGTAAGAGGCGACTAAAATGCTGGGAGCATGGGACTAGTAACCCCCTTCTCCTGTATACATTACTAAAGTTAAAAAGAGAAACTTTTGTTTTTCTTTTTGAGCCACCCTGCCTCGGTGGGATACAGCCGGTTTGTTGAAAGAAGAATTCTGATCAGTTAGGTGCACAGGTGAGGTGGCATTGAAGATCTTTTAGTAATTTATTCTCTAAAAGTAGTGTAATTGAAAAATTATGGTGACTAACATTGTTTTCAATCTTTTCAGATACAAGAGTGGCAAGAATCGATGGCTGTTCCAGAAGCTTAGATTCTAAATAAACTGTGGTTGTGTATATAGGCTCCTTATTGACCTAATGTGAAGTTATTGGAAATTACAAAGATGAGGGAATATCAGATAAGATTGGTTTTCTCTTTAAATACATTGGTTTATGTAAATAATTTCAATTCAGTATTTTGAGGAATTAGTACCTTTATTGAAGGCTATTAATAAAAATGTGGCAGAATCTGTAAATAGCCATCTATGTGCAGTGAAAGAAAGCTTAGTCATATCTTAATATAGGGTGACCCAATAGAAACTCTTTGATACATTGTGTATCTCGAAGTATTTATGTAGCTCCCCACCACTTTAGTGGGAGGGGTGCCATGATCTAAGTAATAGAAACAACTTTGTAATCATGTATGAATGACTTGCCTTTCATTCCCCAGTCATTGTATAATCCCTATGGGTTTAGGGTTTCCTCAATACAAGACCACTGTGGGTTTAACTTCCATACAATAGACCCCAATGGGTTTAGCTTTCATATAAATACTGTACAATAGACCCCTATGGGTTTGGCAGTAGTGAATATACTGAGGTGTAATTGCATATACTACATGCATGTTCGAAGAACATTCTAATTCATTTAAACACCTCCAATCCCCTGATGTGCTTTTTTGCCCAACGATGGTCCTAGAGCCCTCTGGGGTGATTAACTTGTTGCTTGAGGAGATTTGATTCAATGAATTTGACCTGGTTTCCTTACATGCCGAGTGCTACAGGCTGGTGAGGGAACTTGATCTAAGGAATTACACTGCTCGCTTCTGTGAATCTAACCTCGATACCTCCCATTGCCAAGGCATTGTACAAGTTTAGCTCTCCTAAGTATAATCCTGAGTAATATTTTTTAAATTATTTTATAAATAATATGACCCTTAGGGGTTTAGTACTTAACCCTAAATATCATAAATGGTGGTGACTGCAGTCCTTCCTTGATAGGAGTTAGCTGTTGAAAAGTGATCCCACATTTGCTGCAAATACTTGCTTTGGCTCTCCAAAGGCTCTTGATCAAGGGGAAAGGTGTTAACCCTTCCCTTTGGATCAAATTTAATTGCCTCCCATTTCCACACCTTTAAAGGAAGATAGTTGGTTTAGTGCATGGTTTTGATTATTATAATTTAAATGGAGATTCTTGATCTGGGGAGTGACTTCCTCCCCTATGATTGAACCTGATTGCCTCCCATTCTCCAGGTGTTGCCTGACCTGTGGATTTAGCGTTTCTCCTGAAATCGCTGTATGACCCCTGTGGTTTAGCGCTTCTATTTGATTATAATAATTCTCCTGAAATACAATTTCTCCCTAGACTCCAAAGGACCCCAATGGAAATAAGTCACTGACTTTTTTGGGGTTATCCTAGGTCGGGTGCAGCGCTGTATAACCCCTGTGGTTTAGCGCTTCTATTTGATTATAATAATAATAATGATTATAATAATAATTTAAGGTCGGGTGTGCAATGCCCATAGGTTGCAGTTGCTACTATCCATCTGTATGGGACTCGCAGGCGGCAGACTGGAGCATATATAAACTGCCAATTCCATAGAGGTCCAGACATGTATGAGGGGAGCCCTAGATCGACAAAATGTGATCAGCCGCGAGGGAGCCTTCTCCAAATTCAACTTCAATAACAAAAACATAGGGGACCAAGTAAACCAAGTCCTAAATGATATAAACTGGGAAGATAGCCTAAGCATCACGGATCCTAACCTATGTCTAGAACAAATTAACTGTGGCACTTGAGGTTTACTCAAGGCAAATTCCCCTATGGAAAAGGAGATGTAAACTAGAAAGAGAGACGCTCCCTATACAGGCGAAGGCAAAGAATAACGGAGCGGCTACAAGAGGCCAATATATCTGAAATACGTAGGGGGAGACTGGTCAGAGAAATAAACATCGAATTAAAACTAAAGGAATCTTACAGGAATCAAGAAACGCGGGAAGAACTAAAAGCCATAAATGAAATTGAAAGAAACCCAAAGTATTTCTTTTCTTATGCCAAATCAAAGTCGAGAACATCCAGTATTGGGCCCCTACTAAAACGAGATGGGTCCTACACAGATGACAGCAAGGAAATGAGTGAGTTACTCAAGTCCCAGTATGACTCAGTTTTTAGCGAGCCGCTAACCAGACTGAAAGTCGAAGACCTAAATTAATTTTTTATGAGAGTGCCACAGAACTTGGCAGATGCATGTCTGTCTGACATTACCCTGACGCCAAATGACTTCGAAAAGGCAATAAATGACATGCCCATGCACTCCGCTCCAGGCCCAGACTCATGGAACTCCGTGTTCATCAAGAACTGCAAGAAGCCCCTATCACGTGCTTTTAACATCCTATGGAGAGGGAGCATAGACACGGGTCGTCCCGCAGTTACTAAAAACAACAAACATAGCCCCACTCTACAAAGGGGGCAGTCAAGCAATAGCAAAGAACTACAGACCAATAGCGCTAACGTCCCATATCATAAAAATCTTTGAAAGGGTTCTAAGAAGCAAGATCGTCACTCATCTAGATACCCATCAATTACACAACCCAGGGCAGCATGGGTTTAGAGCAGGTCGCTCCTGTCTGTCCCAATTACTGGACCACTACGACAAGGTTCTGGATGCTCTAGAAGACAAACAAAATGCAGATGTTATATACACAGACTTTGCAAAAGCCTTTGACAAGTGTGACCATGGTGTAATAGCACACAAAATGCGTGATAAAGGAATAACAGGAAAAGTGGGTAGATGGATCTATAATTTCCAAACAAGTAGAACACAAAGAGTAGTAGTCAACAGAGTAAAGTCTGAGGCGTCTACGGTGAAAAGCTCTGTTCCACAAGGCACAGTACTCGCTCCCATCCTGTTCCTCATCCTCATATCGGACATAGACAGGGATATAAGCCACAGTGCAGTGTCTTCCTTTGCAGATGACACCCGAATCTGTATGACAGTGTCCACCGTTGAAGACACTGAAAGACTCCAAGCAGACATAAACCGAATCTTTAAATGGGCCGCAGAAAACAATATAAAGTTCAATGATGAGAAATTTCAATTACTCAGATATGGAAAACGTGAGGAAATTAAAATCTCATCGGAGAACAAAACAAATTCCAACCACACAATAGAGCGAAAAACTAATGTCAAAGACCTGGTAGTGATTATGTCAGAGGATCTCACCTTCAAGGACCATAACACCGTAGCAATCGCAACTGCTAGAAAAATGACAGGATGGATAATGAGAACCTTCAAAACCAGGGATACCAAGCCCATGTTGACACTTTTCAGGTCGCTTGTTCTATCTAGGCTGCAATATTGCTGCACACTAACTGCACCTTTCAAGGCAGGTGAAATTGCTGACCTAGAAAATGTGCAGAGAACCTTCACGGCACGCATAACTGTGATAAACCACCTCAATTACTGGGAACGCTTGAAGTTCCTAAACCTGTACTCCCTAGAACGCAGGCGGGAGAGATACATTATTATATACACGTGGAAAATTCTCGAGGGATTAGTACGAAACTTGCACACGAGTCACTCCCTACGAAAGCAAAATACTCGGCAGGCGGTGTAACATCCCCCCAATGAAAAGCAGGGGTGCCACTAGCACGTTGAGAGACAACACAATAAGTGTCAGAGGCCCAAGACTGTTCAACTGCCTCCCAGCATACATCAGGGGGATTACCAACAAACCCCTGGCTGTCTTCAAGCAGGCACTGGACAGGCACCTAAAGTCGGTACCTGACCAGACAGGCTGTGGTTCGTACGTTGGACTGCGTGCGGCCAGCAGTAACAGCCTGGTTGATCAGGCTCTGATCCAACATGAGGCCTGGTCACAGACCGGGCCGCAGGGGCGTTGACCCCTGAAACTCTCTCCAGGTAAACTCCAGGTCTCCAGGTAATTTTAGGCGAGTTATGTGGATTTTTAACTTATACTGGTCATACTGTGCTTTGTACCAGTAGCTATTTTGTTAATTTAAGTATGGATAAATACTTATTTTTATTGATAAGAGCACCGAAAGATGTAGATCTAATTTCCTTCAACTATCGCCTATTTTCCCTACCTTCAGCCTTTGACTATGCAGTATTGAGAATAATTGCTACACCACATGCACAAGATCTGCTCGCTTACCATAGGGTATTATATGGTATGATTGCAGGATGGTATTGTCCTGACAAAGACAGGACAGCACTTCCCTGTGAGTATAATAATGGAATTACCCTTAATTTACCTCTCACGTTCACCCTGCATCTTTTCCTTCCTCCTTGGGAAGTTTCGACACTTCATGTTTGCTTCTCACTTCCATACGGAAAGCCCACTTGCCTCCTACAATTTTATGTTCATTCTTGATCACTTCTAATCTCACTCTCAGGCTTTTACATTGTACACTGATGGTTCTAAATCACCCTGATGGCACTGGGTATATATATTTTTTTTTCTGAACAAATCAGGTTTTTCATTAGAGTTGGCCAATATTATAAAGTGGAGCTATATATGCAATTCTCACAGCAACCATCTACATTGCAACTACGTCTGCTTCGTCATTCATAGTTGTTCTGGTCTCCCAAAGTGAATTACAGGTTATCCAGATATTCAACTCCTTCCCATCGTCCTTCACATACAGGTTTGGTTACGTCGCATTTCTAGTAAACGCGAAAAATTCGTATTTTCCCGGGTCCCTGGATATAACGTAAGTAAGTAAATTTACTTACATGATTCATTACCTTTGAAACTTGTGAGTTCATTACCTTTGTACCTTGTTCAGCTATCAAAACTTTGGGGCCCAGTCTCTGGACCCATTATGTACCTCTGTAATCTGTATATACCGTTGTAACTTATCATGATTGTGACCAGATCTACCTGAGTTCATTATCTTTGTAACTTGCTCAGCTTTCAAAACTTTGAGGCCCAGTCCCGGGACCCATTATGCACCTCTGTAATCTTTTGACTACCGCCCACAGGATGGGTATGGGCTGCATAATAAAGATATTAAACTAAACTAAATCTGGATATGTCAATATTCAGGACAATGAACTTGCAGACCCAGCCTCTCGGTCAGCTAATCAAGATCTCCCTATTTCCTATAGGGTTATTCCTTACTTGGACTAATTTTCAGTGCTCTCTCACCACCTCTGCAACCGCTGGCGATAACATTGGTTGAAGCACACCAAGTTTTCTAGAAAACCACTTTCAAGATTCACGCTGTGTTCTCACTGTTGTCGGGTTTGGGAGTGCAGACTGAACTCTTCACGTTTAACGCATTGGACATACGCAACTTGCTTTTAGATACCTCCACGTGGAGGAGTGACCAGTACCACTCTGAGGACTGTCAAGTCTCGCTGTCCATACAATATATCTTAATAGATTATTCTACCAGAGTACACGCAGGATCCACTTTCAACATCTTAGTCACCCCAGCACATTCAATTTTACTGACCTCATTGAATGTCCCACCTTTGATGCAAACTTTCTTGACTTTTTGAACTGAAACTACCCTAGTGCACCAAGTTTTATTTCAATTTTCTTCTTGCATTAACCTCTAACTTCGCAAAACCCCGTTCCTCTTGTTTCCTCTTAACCTCCGCACATCCATCCCCACAGTGCTGTATGACCCTTACGAGTGTTTAAGTACTTAAATTGATATTAGTAATAATAATAATGAACCAACCCTCTCTTTCCTCTAATCAAATCTAATTACCTTCCTTGTGGAATTTTCACTTTTCCCTAAATATGACTCTTACAGGATGCTGCTTCCCTATATGTATAATTTAGGACCTGTACGGTCACAGACCGGGCCGCAGGGGCGTTGACCCCTGGAACTCTCTCCAGGTATACTTATAAATATAATTATAGATACGGGAGGTAATGAGTGAAAACATCTGCGAGATTGGCAGTATCAGCACGTGATATACGTTATCTGTTGTGTTAATAACAGCAAACACACTTATCATCACCATCCATTACCCCTGCCACCCTTCATGGTGCCTGCCTTTTCAAGGTAACATGCTCCTGATCTAAGGAACTGGATTACCTTTCACTTCCTTGGATCCAACCTGATTGCTTCCCATTCCTCAAAGCACTGTATGATACCTACAGGCTTAGCACTGTCCCTTCCTTTCAAGGGATGAGGGACTAAAGTGGCGCGTCAGCTCCTCTGTCTCCTAATATCATGTTTATTTTTCCCCTATAATCTACCTTGTCCATAATTACTATCGCATTTGCTTTGTGTTTCGTAAGGTGAAATCCAGGATCTTTCCTGGACTTCCAGGATCTTTCCTGGACTTCCAGGATCTTTCTTGGACTTCCAGGATCTTCCCTGGACTTCCAGGATCTTTCCTGGACTTCCAGGATCTTCCCTGGACTTCCAGGATCTTTCCTGGACTTCCAGGATCTTTCCTGGACTTCCAGGATCTTTCCTGTTGTAGAGGTCTGAGCTTCGCTCAGACCTCTACAACAATTGTCCTCAAATCTTTGTTAAGTTATACCATGAATTAAGGAAAGATCCTGGACTTCACCTTACGAAACAGACAAAGCAAATGCTCCCCTTCCTCGGAAAGCGCTGCATAACCCTGGTGGGTTTAGCGCTCCCCCATTAACATAATGAGAATTGACGAGAGTAGCGACGTACGGTCAATGTTACTGACGTAAGTCCTTGATGCTGGCTCTCAATCCAGGGAATCTGAGCTACTCCACTCCCTTGATTGCTTCCTGAAGAATGTTTCCGGGGGTCAACGCCCCCGCAGACAGGGCCTATTACCATGTGCTATATATACAACCTTATGGGTTTACCACTTCCCTATGAATATAATAATACTTGATCCGAGGAATTAGATATTTTACCTTTCCCTGAATCAAACTCGAATGCTTCCCATCCAACCCCTGGGTGCTGTATAACCCCTATGGGTTTAGAGCTCTCTGAATAATAATAATAATACGGTTTTCACTAGTGCTCTTTGACCCGTACGGGTTTACCGCTTATAATAAATAATAATATAATAATAAATAATGTCTATCACAGCAAGCGAGGGTTCAGTTCAATACAGAGGAAGATGGCCCTTGTGGGTTTAGCGCTTAGCTTCTATTGTAATATACAGAGCAAGTCAGAAATAATTAATTTCCCTTCAGTGATGCATCGATAAACGATAAATTTTATTTTTAAAAAGTCCAATATACAATTAGTTTAGTAACGGCTGACTTTACTGACAACATTTCTGGCATTGATAACGACGAAGAGCTCTTGATTCACAGAATTGGAGCGTCCCCTCTCTTGGGATCGATTCTGATTCCCTTCCATTTTCCCCAGGCGTTGCATGACCCCTACTGCTTTAGCGCTCCTCGTATTAAAAATAATATAAAGCTCAAGGAGCGTCACCAGTGACCTCTCGCCGGTATATTAAATACTAGCACTGCCTTTCATTTTTTAATATTAATTTCCTCAATATAATTTCCCAGTTACATGATGCAGTTATATTGTGTCGTTCAAGTGGTGGAAACGTTCTATTAGTTTTTGGGTGGTTAATGGAGTTTAAATTATCTACTACACGAGGGTCATTAAGGCTGCAGGTCACCTGTTCACCACCAGTCAAGAATACTTTGATGCTTAAACTAGGGATTAAAATAGACTATCAGTGTATATATACACTGAGAAATATGCTTCTCGGTGTATATATCCTGTCATCCACTTGGTATTTTAACTGGTAAAAAGTGCTCTACGGGACAGTGAACTAAGAGGTGTAACTATCTTCTCCCCCATTTATAACATCGTCTCAGTAACACTGTGGGTGGCAGTGTTGCTGGTGGGTAGATCAGTGTGACGTCTCAGTAACACTGTGGGTGGCAGTGTTGCTGGTGGGTAGATCAGTGTGACGTCTCAGTAACACTGTGGGTGGCAGTGTTGCTGGTGGGTAGATCAGTGTGACGTCTCAGTAACACTGTGGGTGGAAGTGTTGCTGGTGGGTAGATCAGTGTGACGTCTCAGTAACACTGTGGGTGGCAGTGTTGCTGGTGGGTAGATCAGTGTGACGTCTCAGTAACACTGTGGGTGGCAGTGTTGCTGGTGGGTAGATCAGTGTGACGTCTCAGTAACACTGGGTGGCAGTGTTGCTGTTGGGTAGATCAGTGTGACGTCTCAGTAACACTGTGGGTGGCAGTGTTGCTGGTGGGTAGATCAGTGTGACGTCTCAGTAACACTGTGGGTGGCAGTGTTGGTGGTGGGTAGATCAGTGTGACGTCTCAGTAACACTGTGGGTGGCAGTGTTGGTGGTGGGTAGATCAGTGTGACGTCTCAGTAATACTGTGGGTGGCACACTTGATGACAGTAGTATTATACACCTTTTTTTCCAGCATAGCTTCCTCTTCCTCCTCCTTTGTGTCTTCTTTATCCTCGTATCTTGCCTCTGTTAAAAGATTAATGACGTTTACATAAGTCCCGACTGTTTAACAGACTGTTCTCACTGTTTAACAGACTGTTCTCACTGTTTAACAGACTGTTCTCACTATTTTTGCAACAGAGAATTTAGCGCTTCCCCATTAATATGATATCTAGCGTAAATAAAAATCCCAAAGGGACTTTGAGAAAATCGTGAGTGAACTTTTTTTTAAAAGTCCCAAAGGAACTTTATAAGAAAGTCGTGAAGGCTTAGGCTTGGCTACAAGTACTTCTGGCAGTTTGGGGAACACACAGATGATGATCAAACTAAATGCAAATTATGTGGTCAGGCATATGGTCACTGTCTTGAACACTATGTGCTTAATTGTCCACTTATTGAGGAATACAGAGATAGTATAATAACCTATGTGACATGTCAAGATATCTTATTAATGAAAATAAGATACCAGATATACTAAGCAAATTTCCTAAATTTGCTTGTAACAGATAAGTGAACTGTAGATATAAATCCAAATGTACAATTGTTAACCCTTTTGGGGCCTTGTTCCTAGGCCTTTTGTGTATCCATATGCTCTTGCGCTACCGTCCACAGGATGGATATGGGGTGCACAATAAACTAGCCACTTCGGTGGCAAAATCTAAACTAAAATCTTCTCACCTCTCTCCGCAACCTTTTTCTTGAGGTAGGTGAAGTGGAGAATGGTGTAGAGGAAACCACAAACCAGGGAGATGAACCCGAAGATCCTGAAGGCGCTGGAGGTGCCGTACCTACTGATGAGGAATCCTCCTAACAGCGACCCCACTCCGCGACCTGTAGCAGGACAATCTTAGTCTCTCTGTCTTTATTTTCTTTCTTTTTTTTCCGTTTCTCACATGAGCTCTATCTTCAGTCTCTCTCTTTCCACTGTACTCGAATTTTCATGCAAATCCCAACGGTATTTAAACTACAATATTATTTATGTCATATCCAATTTTCAGCAAACTAATTACTTTCAATATTTTGATAGTAAATAACTATTATATCTTAATTCACCATTATATAAACAAGAGAGACTCACCAAGAGAGTAGTGGATGGAGCCTGCCAGACCAGTCATGGTTGCTAGAAGACCCTTGGGAGCCAGTAATGGACAGTAGCTTAGTGCTGCTAGCCACATCAACTGGTAGGTGAACACTTCCAGGATTTCGAAAGGGAAGACTAGCCACGGGTCACTGGCAGGGTAACAGTTAATGTTAAGAACATAAAAGAATAGTGGAGCACTGTAGCTCGGTATTTTATACAATTTCTGTCTGCGTAACTAACCCATGACGATTGTAACCAAGATACATACTTAAATAGTTCATTATCCCTGAAACTGACTTAGCTATCAAAACTTTGGGGCCCAGTTCCTTGGACCCATTGTGTGTCTGTAATATTTTGACTACAACCCATACCATGGGTATGGGTACCATAATTAAGACATTAAACTAACTTTTCTCTATTGGCACGTGATATAAACCTTATTAACTGATGCCAACAAGTGGTTTAAAGAGGTATATAAGCAACACTAGGACATATTTATTAGAAAACGTTTCGGTTCTGTGACCTTGATCACCAGGTTCAGGGTCAGGTAGGGTCGCCAGGTGGATCATCGTTATCAAGGTCCCTTGACAGGATTGTTTTCTAACGTGTTAGCCACTCAGGATAACCCAAGAAAGGCAGTGCGTCATCGAGGGACTGTCTTATTTCCATTGGGGTCCTCAATCTTGTCCCCCAGTCGACTAACACAGGTACCTACTTGCTTGCTAGGACAGTAGGTGTAAGGAAATACGCCCAATGTTTCCACCCTTGCCGGGGATCGAACCACGGATACTCAGCGTGTGAAGCGAGACCAGACCAATGCTAAGTAATATGAGGTGCACTATGTCAGTTACTTTCGTCATGCACCATTGACATTGCTGTACCACTAACAATCTCGCTGACTAGGCTACCTAGCTGCCTGTGTAAAACAAGAGAGGATGATGATTATCAGGCTACTTACATGTCAAAAGTGTAAAAAAAAAAATGTAAATAGAGAAGTTATTTTGTGTGAACTACTAGAACGAACATTGGTAACTACGGTTGCATTGAATACTTGGTTACCTCACTAAAAAAATCTACTACATTGTTTCAGGTTTACAAGACGACGAATTAAAGTCCTACACTGTTTAATATATTAATCAAATGGTTATAATTATAACCATCATTTTTAAAGGGGTGGAGGGGTAAGCCAATGGAAGGGTTCGGTCAGATGACCAAAAGCTCCAGCTGATGGACATCATATAACTAAGACCCGCGTCAGGCAACCTTTGTCCTGTTTCCTGACAAACATTACCTCACCTAACCTATATTACCTGGAGAGGGTTTCGGGGGTCAACGCCCCCGCGACCCGGTCTGAGACCAGGCCTCATGGCCTCATGGCCTCGTGCTGGCCGCACGCAGACTGACGTACGAACCACAGCCTTGTTGGTCAGGTACTGACTTTAGGTGCCTGTCCAGTGCCTTCTTGAAGACAGCCAGGGGTTTATTGGTAATCCCCTTTATGTATGCGGGGAGGCAGTTGAACAGTCTTGGGCCCCTGACACTATATTAACCCATGTCCTACTAAAATCAATATCAGATACTCTCAAGAACATCACAATTAGCTATACTGATAATATTCTTGTACATACCAAAACTTATCTTGAATTAAAAGCTATTCTAAGTCATGTACACAAACCTAGTGATAACTATGGCCTTACAGTTTTCGTAGAGAAAACTAGTGTACCTCCAATATGTACTACATGTATGTAACTGTACATGTACATGTATGCGTATGCACATTCATCTGAGATTTCGGAATTTCTTAATAGTCAATGGGTTTGTAACGATTCAAATTCCACGGGGAAAAGGGTTAGAATCATTTCCCCAGTAAGGAATGTGTCGTAGAAGGCGACTAGCACACTCACTTCACAGGATGAAGGTCCGTGGATGGATACCTGGCACGGGTGGTAACGTTGGGCATGTTCCTTAAACCTACTGCCCCTATTTACCAAGCAGTAAGTAGGTATCTTGGTGGCATCTCAGGTTGTTAGTATACCTTAGATAGGGCGGTGCTTTTAAATCAGCTGAGGTAGATTCAACTGCAGATACATAATAACTAGGCTTTCTGGTCGCAAAAAGAATACCTTACAAATCTATATATTAAAGAATGAGACACTTGTGCAATATTTGGGAATCTTTAACGAGAAAACGTTTCTCAAGCCAGTAGCTTTTTCAATCTAATAAAAAGAACGGTAGAAGATTCACGAACTGAACAACATAGACTGATTACCTCACAACTCCTCCTCTACCGTTCTTCTTTGTATTGGACTGAAGAAGCCACTGGCTGGCGAAGTTTCCTCAATAAAGATTCCCAGATGTTGCTCAAGTGTCTCATTTTTCAACTTGTCGATTTTCAAAACCAATTATCAAATGTAGTTTCTATTAATAATAATACATACTTGATGCAGGAGTACCCGAAGTGCCTGACGGCGTAGGTGAAGAAGGAGATAATGAAGATAACTGGACGACTCATCTTGTCGACCAACCAGTCGTTGATAATTAAGAAAGGTAAACCCACTAGGCTTCCCACTGTCATGGTCAGGCCTGCCCATGGGTAAGTAAGTTTATTTAGGTACAGGAACACATAAGTACCATTGCACAAATTATCATACATAGTAACATACTTAGATAGCCCCAGAAAGTCAGACCATTTTATGTTATGTGCTCCGTGAACATACTTCATGTGGCAACTGGTTAAAACAGTAAAGGTTTTGGATGCTCTTTTCCAGTCGCATCTACAACAAATCACATTGTATAGAGGAGCTCTACAAGAGAGCTTACTGAATACCTTCCTCTGTCTGGTCAAATATGAGTGCTCGTCAGATCCCACAAGAAATGCATATCCTTAATTTTTTTCCGTACAAATTTACTGAATAATAATGATATACCTTCCCATCCTCCTACCTACGTAGACACCTGCCCCTTTCACCTACCTAGGAGATAGTTAGGTGCCCCTAACTCCTTGAGGTAGACGAAGAGGAAGCTCTCAATGAAACCCCAGCTTGCACCTTGTGTCAGTATCATAAGCATGAAAACATCAACCTCAATCCTCACAATGAGCTTAGCCAGGTCCTTCATCACTGTGTCACCAGCCATGTCCACCTACACACACACGGGGAGAAGAGGGACACTTTAGTAGGACATTTGAGATTTTCTTTGGATGATTAGCAAAGGGGTTTAGTTACCCACGATAACCCAAGAAAGCCACCTAGTGTGACGTATTTTCACTGTGGTCCTTTGATCCTATATCCTGTTTTTTTCAAAGCCAGGCAGTGGCTTATTTCCATTGGATCTTGTAATCCTCTTTCCCAAGAAGCGACCCACAACAGTGGAAAATATTTATAACATAACAGTGCCCAGTAATCTTATGCCAAGAATACACATGGCATATATTAAGTCGTATACCTGGAGAGGGTTTCGGGGGTCAACGCCCCCGCGGCCCGGTCTAAGACTACTGTACAAAAAGTGCCAGTATTATATTCCCCTTTTAAAACACACAAAAATAATGTTCACCTTCTCAGATTAGTGACAAACTGTCTAATGATTAAAAGTTATTAAATACGACTGTATAAGAATCAAGAATAGGCTTCTTGAAAAGTGTCCAACATATCAAAGATTCTTTTTATGGACTCCAAAAACGAAATAAATCACAATGTTTGACTCTATTCGGTTATATTGGGTTAAATATACATAGTGGGTTAATATATATAGCATGCTCTATGTATGCACATAACATCTGTGTGATCTCTAGCTAATCTTATATAAATATATGCTATCCACACAAAACCTAAAGAATGTACTTTCTTACAAATCAATTACAATTCTTAATTATCTTCTCTTCCTTTATCATATATCAAAATTCACAGCCTCAGTTCTTGCGTTTAAAACTGTTAACTGAATAGGAATTTTATTAATAGACTTATTTTAAATAAACAAGGCATGTCTTAAAAGATATATAAATGAGAAATGAATTTGACTCTAATATCGCTATAAAAGATTTTGAGTTCGTCTGAAAGAGGACAGTTGGTTGAATAATTGGGATTTAGGCTTTTTGCCTGACGCGGGTCAGTAAAGGATTTAAATGTAAAGTATTTGTAGTTTTGATTTAAATCTAAATTAATATTAGTTACTGCATGATGTAAAGAAACGAATAATAGGTGGCTACCATCATGGGAGTACCCAGGACCTACCATCATGGGAGCACCCAGGACCTACCATCATGGGAGTACACAGGACCCACCATCATGGAAGCACTCAGGACCCACCATCATGGGAGTACTTACCATGAAGTGTAACCTAGAGATGAGGAGAGTAGAGAGGAGAGACAAGATCCCGCCGAAGTAAAGCGCTGGAGTGAAGTCTGGCTGTCCTGTGGAAGAAGACGCCATTATTTTTATTATTAATATTATCATAGCTTAACAAAATGTTGGTATCTAGTCCCTGGACCCAAAATATAATGTTATTCTGTCACCAAGCATACCAATGTTATTATTTGTGGATATGAGTTATTTATAAGTGATTTACAATAGGCAAAGTCATGATATTTGTTTTTCAGAATTTAATGTGTCACTGTGGATAAAAATACTTTGTCATTTTTTATTAATTGTGAATGAATTTTCTCTGTATTCAATTGTTTTGTCGCATTCCATCAAATAAGGTGTCCCGTAACTCGATTGGTAGCGCATTCAGCTCACACACTGAGGTCTGGGGATCGATTCCCCGGTACGGCTGGAAATAGGACATGGTTCCTTAAGACACCTGATGTCCATGTTCACCTAGCAGTAACTAGGTACCTGGGTGTTAGTCGACTGGTGTGGGTTGCATCCAGGGGACAAAACTGACCTAATTTGCCCGAAATGCTCTGCATAACAAGGGGCTTTCTATATAGTAGTATGTCATTGATGTCAGCTATGGTCTGTATACCTTGTACTTGTAGAATATTGTTAGACAAGAAAGCAAGCCACTAGCATGGTATGCAAGGTCTGACAATAGTCCAACTGACACATTGTATATTTAGTTATGTCTACATCAGCTGGTGATGTAATCTTGCAGAGATAGTTGTAACCCAACCCAAGCCAGGCAGTGCCTCTCCAGTGCCTCTCACCTGCGTCACTAACGTGATGTAACCTACCAAAGGTACTTACAACCCAACCCAAGCCAGGCAGTGCCCCTCCAGTGCCTCTCACCTGCGTCACTAACGTGATGTAACCTACCAAAGGTACTTACAACCCAACCCAAGCCAGGCAGTGCCCCTCCAGTGCCTCTCACCTGCGTCACTGCTGAACCTGTCGACGAGGAAGCCAGATATAAGAGGGCCCAGAGATATACCCACCACAGAGAAGAGTCTCTGGATGCCCAGCTCCCCACCATACTGTTTTAGCAGTGCCAGGCAGGTGGCATCCTGGAGGAGAGGGGAGAAATATATCAGAGAAACCTGGTGAAATACTTTTGATCCAAGGAATTGGGGATAACCCCTTCACTCCATTCCTCGGATCAAACCTGAGTACCTCTCGTCCCTCAAGGCTTTGTTGAAACACTAAGTTCTTACCCATAACAATATCAAGAACAATAATAACAACAATAATAATAAGAGCAATAATAATAATAATAATAATAATAATAATAATAATAATAACAATAATAATAATAATAAGAACAATAATAACATCAACAATAATAATACTAATACTAAAAATAATAATAATAATAATAATAATAATATAATAACTAATAATAACAGCAATAATAATAATAATGATAATAATAATAATAGTAGTAGTAGTAGTAGTAATAATAATAATAATACGAACACTAATAATAATAACAGCAACAATAATAACAGCAACAATAATAATACCAATAATAATAATAATAATAATAATAATAATAATAATAATAATAATAATAATAATAATAATACTGACAGTCATGGTGAAGGCAGATGAGAGGAAGAATGACCCTGCCATCCGTATAGCGAAATACACCCAGAAGGTGGTGGCACTATTACTGGGGTCATCAGGGTGGTCACAGGTGGGTGCCACCTTCATCTGGCACTCTATCTGGCACTGCGACTGACAAGTCAGTCTCTGGTGCACCTGGTCATCGTGTACCTGGTCATACCAGGTGTGACCACAGATGTCATCATCCTGCCATGATAGTACGGTGCCACTGGAATTCATCTGCGAAGAAATTATTCTTTTATTGGGGTGCCTTGGTGATGCCAAGGGCTCGTGATCCGAGGAGTTTGAGCTAAGTTTAGGATTCTTAGGTCAAATTTCCTTACTGCTGCCCATTACCCAGGCACTGTGGCCCCTATGATTTTAGCGCTTCACCATGATAATAATATAATTATTAACTAATAACAGAATTAATAATAATAATATATTTTTATTAACTAATAATATAATTAATAAAAATAATAATTACTAATAATAATTATAATAATAAAAACATCCTACACAGAAAATTAAAGCCAGTATTAACATATATTAAAATCCCATCCGAAAATAATCATCAGAAATCGAAACAACAGCTGAACAAAAAATATTATTATCATTAAGGTAAAAAAAGACTTCTATAAAAAAAATCATCAGAAAAACACACAAAAAAGTACATTAAAAGTTTACCCGAGGTCCCAGCAGGCATCTCGGTGATTATAAATCCTGAGATTAATCCGCTTCGAATAGAGTTATGAAAACTTTCTTATGAACCAGTGTTAGCATGGTACAAGCTGCACCGAGACGATTATTATTATTATTATTATTATTAAACCAGGATGATTTAATAATAATAATAATAATAATTTTTATTTCTACAAGTACATGCACAATGTATACAGACCACAGCTGACATCATGACATAGTATACAGAAAGCCCCTGGTTATGTATAGCATTTCCCACAATTTAGGTTACTCTTGTCCCCCAGGATGCGACCCACACCAGTCGGCTAACACTCAGATACCTACTTACTGCTAGGTGAACATGGACAACAGATGCCTTAAGAATGTTACACCCTTTGTTCACCATTTTTCAAAGGGTCAGTTGTTTAATGTATAATTTCGGCTTTTTCACTTAATATTATATTATTGGTATCCTTATTAGTAGCTAAAATAAGGATGCTCTACTTTATAATATTATCTGGCCATGAATTTGTTTAGTTTTGTACATAGGTAGGATGTTTAAATATTCTAAACTGCTGGTGCAGCATGGTTAAGCACCAGCAGACAATTCGAGTTGCTCAACCCTTCTCAGAGTTAAGGTTGGCAGGTAAAGCCTTACCTTGTTCAGGTCTCAACTCCCCTTACTAGAGGAAGCATCTATTGGAGAAACTGGCTTTTAGCCACTCTACATTTCTTCAGAAACCCACAGTGTCTTGCCCAGCCTGAGGAGGAGTAAGAACTCTTGACGAAATTAGAAAAAAGTTTAAAGAGTCTTAGTGCTACGTTTTTATGGACTCTGATATAGGAAAAGTTTAAGGAGTAATGGGCCCCCTTGGAAGAACTCTGTTATTTGCGTCAGTGTGTCGTTTAGGCTTTTAAATGCCTATATATATATATATATATATATATATATATATATATATATATATATTGTGACTCCTCGTGAAGGAGTCTAGAAACGGTCTAGTGCAAGTTACAATGATTTAATGTATTATAAGTTCAAATTCAAATTCTTTATTTCTAGTAATATTACAAAGTGGGGTGTACTTATATTATTATACATTTTATGAAGTAGATATTACAAGATAGCCAATAATATGCCTAGGTATGCCTAGGCTTTTTAGGCAGTCTTATGATAGGTCTTACTCAATAGTGACACAATGATTATACTGATATTAAGGTTATGTCATTGTAGTGATTAACTAGGTTTACAAAATTGAGGTACTGAAATTCAAACATTTAAGAATTTAACAATTAGTTTATATATTAATGGTAAAGGTGATGTATTGGTATAATGCCGTTTCTATATTGGGGTGTCTTAGGCAAACTTATGACTAGCTTAAGAATTATGAAGCAATAGTTGTATTAGAATTTTGGTTAGTACTGTGCAAATTAAGGGGAATCACAGATTTCAATAAGTGTATTTTGCTATGGATAAGTGCAAGATAAAGTAGTTTTCATGTGGTTAGCTACCGGTTGGGTGCGTAAGTGAGATAAGATGTTTTTTAACAGTGCTTTTGAAAATGGAGGTTGTGTTGTCTGCAGTTCTAGAGTTTTCAGGCAGGGAGTTCCAGATTTTAGGCCCTTTTATGTACATTGAATTTTTGTATAGATTTAGTCGGACACGGGGAATGTCAAAGAGATGCTTGTGTCTGGTATTATGTCTATGGGTCCTGTCACAACTGTCAAGAAAGTGTTTTAGCTCAGGGTTAAAGTTGGAATTTATGGTTCTATAAATGTAGATAGCAGAGTAGTAAGTATGGATGTTCTGAACAGTGAGTAAGTTTAGGTCTTTGAAGAGTGGGGGGTGGGGGGAGGTGTGCTGCCTAGCGTTGGATTGCGTGATAATTCTTACTGCGGCTTTTTGTTGGGTTATTATTGGCTTTAGATGGGTAATTGCAGTTGATCCCCATGCACAAATGGCATATGTGATGTAGGGAAAGATGAGTGAATAGTATAGTGTGAGTAGGGCTGATTGTGGTACATAATACCGTATCTTAGAGAGGATCCCCACAGTTTTGGACACTTTCTTTGTTATGTGTTGGATATGGGTGCTGAATTTCAGGCTGCTGTCAAGGTGAAGGCCCAGGAATTTGGCCTCATTATGTTTAGCAATAGGAGTAGTGTTGATCTTAATGTTTAATTGTGCATCACCTGCTCTGTTGCCAAACATAATATAGAAGGTCTTATCAGTGTTGAGTGTAACTTTATTGGCTGTCATCCATGTTGATATTTTTATTAATTCGTCGTTAACAATGGTGTTGAGCGTGGCAAGATTTGGGTGGGAGATAACATAAGTTGTGTCGTCAGCAAAGAGTATTGGTTTCAGGTGTTGTGATACCTTAGGAAGATCATTGATGTATAAGAGGAAGAGCAGGGGACCAAGGACACTTCCCTGCGGTACTCCGGTGTCAAGTGGTTGTGTCGTGGAGGATGTGTCTTTAATAGTGGATGCCGTGGTTTACTGTGTCGAAAGCTTTCCTTAGGTCAATAAAAAGTCCTAATGGGTATTCCTTATTTTCCAGTACTGTGTACAGCAGGTCTATCATTTTTACTATTGCATCGTTAGTGCTTCTATTTTTCCTGAAGCCAAATTGGCAGGGGTTGAGTATGCTTTGTGTCCTTATAAACGAGTATAATCTCTTGTGCAGAAGTTTCTCGAAGATTTTGGATAGCAACGGTAAGTTTGATATTGGCCTATAGTTGTTTACGTCTGTGGGGTCACCACCTTTGTGTATTGGTGTAACCCTTGCTGTTTTGAGTAGTGTCGGGAAAGTGCTAGTTTCTAGTGATTTGTTAAAAAGTAATGAAATAGCATGTGAAAGGACATGAGTGGCTCGTTTGTATATTAATGGTGGGACTTGAGACAGATTCCCTGATTTATTTTTAAGTGACTTGATTATCATGGTGACTTCAGTTAGTTTGATATCTTTATTATGCACCCTATACCTATCCTGTGGGCGGTAGTCAAAAGATTACAGAGGTACATAATGGGTCCAGGGACTGGACCCCAAAGTTTTGATAGCTGAGCAAGTTACAAAGGTAATGAACTAACAAGCTACAAAGGTAATGAACTCACAAGTTACAAAAGTAATGAAACATGTAAGTAAATTTACTTACGTTTATACATGGTTACAATCATAAACAAATTATAAAGCAATGAACAATTCACTAGTCTACACCCGGTCACAACTGTAATGAGTTCTTGGTGCAAATTTTATTGTTGGGTCACACACACAGTGGGTTCAGTAGGTGCAAGATAGAAGGAGGTTGGGAAATTCCCATCTAGGTAATCACTTGCTCGGGCATTGGTATCTGGGATTTTACTGGCAAGATGTGATCCTATGGTTGAGAAGAAGTCATTTATCTTGTTTACTGTATCAATAGGCTGTAGTGGTGTTTCGTTGGGTTTAGTTAGGACAATATCCCTAGTTTTTTTCAGTTTGCGGGTACCCATAATCTGTGAGAGTGTTTTCCAGGTCTTTTTTATATCTCCTCTTGTTTCAGTGAATCTGCTGGAGTAGTACAATTGTTTGGCTTTTTTTATTAGTTTGGTGAGAACTGATGAATAGTGTTTAATAAACTCTTTATGTATGAATCCCCGTCTATATTGCTTTTCATATTGATGTTTTTTGTTGATGGATTTTAGTAAGCTGTTAGTTAGCCACGGGCATCCTAGCCGTTTATTCGTAATCTGTTTCATTTTTATAGGACAATGTTTGTTGTATAGTCAATGTAATTTATTAAGAAAGTCTCTAACTTTCTCTAACTCTGCTGTGAAGTTGTTTATTGATGCCTGGTCATGAAGTCTAAATGAAACTTTGGTGTATTCTAGGGGTGGTTTACTAATGTTTGTTAAGAGGAAGGTGGGGTAGTGGTCTTTAGTGCTGTCTGTTATTATCCCCGATTTAAGAGGGGCTAGGATGTTCGTCCATATATGGTCGATTATGGTTGCACTCGTATCAGTAAGCCTAGTTGGTTTGGTTATTGTTGGTATGAGAAGTATGTTGTTCATATTGTTGATGAAATCGGTTACTGGCTGGTCATCTGGTTGGCCAAGGTTGATGTTGAAGTCTCCAGCTAAGATAAGGTGGTGCTTGTTCATTTGATTGTTATTAGGGTTTTTAGTTGATCACTAAAATTTGGGATATTTGTATGAGGCATCCGGTAAATGGCCCCGATTGTTATGGGAGTCTTTAGGTTTTGTGCAGTAAAATTAGCAAAAATATATTCTCCATATTCATCACTATAGCAAGTGGTGTACAACAGGATATTTCATTAGAGTAATAGATTGCAATACCTCCCCAACTTGATGTGGTCTGCAGTTGTGGATTGCTGGGTATCCTGGTAGTAGATATCTACTGTATCCTGCTTAAGCCAGGTGATAATAAGGGTACTGATATAAGTTTTAATCATAGTGATTGCAATATGAGAAATTCTGTTTTAAAGATTAAATTATTTAATTCAATCTAAAAAGTTTAAGTGATTATTAGCACTTAATAAAACGAGCAGAAACCTAATATTCATTTTCTTTAACAAGTGAACCCTGTGTATGGTGAGCCTTATGTGATAATCTTTTTCTTTGTTACGAGACGCTCTAACACAGTGATCTACAGGCTATGTTCGTAACAAGGAAACACATCCTAATGTTTCCTCCCGTACCGGGGATCGAGCCACGGACACTCAGTGTGTAGCTGAGTGCGCTGCCAACCGAGCTATGGGACACTAGTTTTATTATACCCAGACAGGTGTGTACTTGCGCTTAGTGTATAGTGCTGGGTTTCCCACTAGTGAGTACAGTTCTTGTTTTGGCTCAACAGGCGTTTAGTTGCATAGATATGCTCGTACTAGTACCTAGTTGGGCCTGTACTAGTCTTTAACGTGACTGGTTGCGCTGTATAACCCCTGTGGTTTAGCGCTTCTATTTGATTATAATAATAATAACGTGACTGGTTGGGTTCGTACTAGTGCCCAGCATACCAGATTGGGTTCGTACTAGTGCCCAGCATACCAGATTGGGTTCGTACTAGTGCCAAGCATACCAGATTGGGTTCTACTAGTGCCCAGCATACCAGATTGGGTTCGTACTAGTGCCTAATACCAGATTGGTTCGTACTAGTGCCCAGCATACCAGGTTGGGTTCGTACTAGTGCCCAGCATACTCGGTTGGGTTCGTACTAGTGCCCAGCATACAGGTTGGGTTCATACTAGTGCCCAGCATCCCGGTTGGTTCGTACTAGTGCCCAGCATCCCGGTTGGTTCGTACTAGTGCCCAGCATACCCGGTTGGGTTCGTACTAGTGCTTAACACACCTGGTCAGGTTCATACTAATGTGCGTATATTGTATTGATGTTTGACACACCTGGTCAGTGACGTTGAGGGCGAGGCAGTGGGTGTGGTGATCGTTAAAAACACACTCATTCCCCCCGGCGGCGACTCACAGGGAATCATTTGAAACAATCAAAAAATTTTTATCACAAATCAATTTGGGTTCAGATTTTGCCACCAAGTGGCTGTTTAGTATTTCTTCCCTCCTGTGGAGGGAGCCAAAGCATATGGGTACACAAAAGGCCTAGGAATCAGGGGCCCAAAAGGGTTTTTCAAGCAAAAGGGCACATATGCAATGTTTGGAAAAAGAGTCGATAATGGGACAGTGCTTAGTAGAGTCATTAAACTAAAATTAGATAGCTACAAAAAGTTTTATTAAATATATATATGAGTGAAGGGTTTTTTCTCATGTTTGGTTTATTTAAAAAATATTTGTAACGTGAAGAATTTTTTTTTTTTAGTCCCAGAGGGAAAAGATCGCAGATCAAGTCTGGTTTAAAGTTACTATTCTTTATCGGGAAACAACACCCTTTAAATGACTGGGAGAAGACAATAGCATAATTAAACTAAAAAACCAAATTTTATTTATCTGGCAGACAACTCACTCCTATGCTTCCCATCATTTCCAAAAAGGGGGAGATAAAAACCTAATTATTGATTTTCAATCTGGTTTAGCCCCTCTCAGGTCCCGGAAAATTCTGGGCTCTTCTTCCCGTCACTGTCAAAAAACCCTTTTTAATAATCGGGAAACACCTACTATTATGTAATAGGGGAAAAAGCCATAACATTACAGTTTTTTAAGTTTTTCTCCCGGAGCTTTGTCAAGGTGGTTTGAAAGCTCCTGGAGAGCAAAAAAATTCCAAAATGTGACATTAGTTGCACTTGTGTCCTTTTTCCAACTATTATCGTAATTCTACCATTATTACTACCATGCAGTAACAGC